>JAHHUM010002321.1:949607-1035680 GCA_036173005.1 Crenichthys baileyi
GGAGGAGTGAATGCTGCAAGTCACTGACTGGATGCAATCTGCTGGGTTTCCTTTCCTTAGATAGAACAACTTTTTATCCAATTTGAATAAATAACAGAATCTGGCTGCACTGTTCAATGATTAAGATTAATTGGAATGTATGTACCTGACTTTTGTGAAGTGCCTTGAGATGACATGTGTTGTGAATTGGCGCTATATAAATGAACTGAATTGAATTGAATTGAATTGAATTGGCTTCATCAGCTCGTGACTACAGCTCTCACTGGAGCAGTTCGCAGCCGAGTGTGAAGCGGATGGGATGAGAATCAGTGCCTCCAAGTCCGAGGTCATGTTCTTGAACCGGAAAAAGGTAGAGTGCCTTCTTTGGGTCGGGGGGGAGGTCCTGCCTCAAGTGGAGGAGTTCAAGTGTCTTGGGGTCTTATTCACGAATGAGTGAAAAATAGAGCAGGAGATCGATGGACGGATTGGTGCTGCGTCAGCAGTGATGCAGGCGCTGTACCGGTCTGTCGTGGTGAAGAGAGAGCTGAGTCAAAAAGCAAAGCTCTCGATTCACCGGTCGATCTACGTTCCTACCCTCATCTATGGTCATGAGCTTTGGGTCATAACCGAAAGAACGAGATCACAGATACAAGTGGCCAAAATGGGTTTCCTCCGCAGGGTGTCTGGGCTTTGCCTTAGAGGCAGGGAGGGGCTCAGAGTAGAGCCGCTGCTTCTCCACGTTGAGAGGAGCCAGTTAAGGTGGCTCTGGCATCTGGTTAGGATGGCTCCTGGACGCCTCCCTGGTGAGGTGTTCTGGGCCCGTCCCACCGGGAGGAGGCCCAGAGGAAGACCCAGGACACGCTGGAGGGACTATGTTTCTTGGCTGACCTGGAAATGCCTTGGGATTGCCCCGGACAAGCTGGCTCCAGTGGCTGGGGAGAGGCAAGTCCGGGTCTATCTGCTTAGGCTGCTGCCCCCACGACCCGACCCCGGATAAGCGCAAGACAATGAATGGATGGATGGATGGATGGATGGATGGATGGATGGATGGATGGACAACTCAAATTCACCACAGCCTCTCTTTAACACGATGAGCCAGGAATCGGGTGCCTTCTGCAGAAGACGGAAGGAACACTGCTCGGTCGGCTGACAGCTGCCGAAGCGAGCTGGTGCCGAGAAACGCTGAACCGCCGAGCTTCTTCTCTCAAATTAAGTGGAATCTTAATAAACCAAATAGATATTTGAGTTCAACACACCTACATTCTGGCCTAAAAACATCTTGAAATGTTATTTATGGTCACAGAAAGCATAATATTAGGCACCTATGCGCTTCAAAGGCCTATTGTAATTCGAATGTTTCTTATTATTATTAGTCAATGGGGAAATGAACTGCCTTTATGGAGGCTTTAACATATTCAAAAACTCACCATTTAGCATTTTAGTGGAATCGCCTCAACAGCACCCCCTAAAGTGAGGTAGGCTAACTGGTAAGTCCTAGAGATTTGAAATTTGGTACACAGGTTTTCCAAATCATGAAAAAAGTCTTTTGGAGGTATGCCCTAAAACCAACAGTAAGGCGCCCATTTTGGGTCAAAGGGTCTTTTATAGCCCTTTTTTGACTTTTCATACATGTTGAACTTTAACAAACTCCTTCTAGGGATTTTGAGCTATCGGCTTCATATTTGGTAATGTGATATTACAATTTAAATTTCTTTTGTGCTTCTGAGGTAATGACCAGGTCTGAAATGACAATGGCTTCCACCTTCCTTTCTGCCCCCTCTGGTTGGTCATCCTAAGGCATTTACAGCTGAAGGGGAAATGCACCTGAACAAAGGTGTTTTGTTTCTCTTCCTGTCACTGGAACCCCTGCCCATCCAACATACAAATTGTTGCAGAGGAGCCGAGATGTCTGCATTCAAATTAGATTGATTCCCACCTCTGCTATTCCTAGAGGGGGGGTGTCAGGACCAAACTGATATAAGGAGGGGTCAGCACTTGTCTCATCAGATTTGGTCTTGGCTCTGTTCAGTAACACGTCTGATGCTGAAAGATCTGTCTCCCTTAAGGCTAAATGAATAAAGCTGATTGAATGGTTATCATCATTCTCTTTCTTTAGAAAATACATTTTTTCTACAATAGTAAATATGCAGTTAAGGCATGGGGGATTAAAAGTTATCAAAATAGTGAGTTTTTGAGCATGCTAAAGGGGCGAGGCCAAGGCCTTAAAAAATTGTGTTCTTGCCAAAAAATTCAAACAGCTACAATTTTCTGATAGATATGCTGAATTAGAGGAAACCTGGTTTGATTTATTTCCTTTCAGGTGACCAACAATCCTATGTTGTCAAATGATTACATCATCAAAGCCATGCCCCCTCAGAACAGGAAGTCACTTTTTTCGCTTGGAAAGGTCCCTCTCTGGCCCTCTTTACCCAATCAACTTGAAGGTGTGTCAGAAGACATATAACAAGTTGGCCTAACTTCTAACACTGAGATTGTATACTGTAGGGTGTGGCTGTGAAAGCGTGGCGAAGTCTGACATTACACCATGACCATACGTTTGCTTCTAAATTCCACATATATCATCTGATCTGCACCAAACTCAATATGATTGATCCTAGTCCAGTCCCCAAAAGAGATCTGGTGAAATGTATGGTGGGCAAATAAGTCTCTTGGAGCCTTGGTCCAAACCTCAGAGGAAGTTGCTCATTTTGGATTGACGTTGCGATTTTGACCAAATTTTTGTCATTTCTAGCCTCTGTATTTGAGCGAATTCCTCCTACAGCTTTTGACTTACAGCCTTTCAAATCACTCACTATACTCTGAAGGCATTGAGGATCAAAAGTTATCAAAAGCTTTTTGCTACATGAAAGCATGTGGACAGGGCCAATCCTCAAAATCTGACATCTCGCCATAAAACACAAATTTGTTATCGCTCTTACAAGGAACGTCGCAGAGACACGAAAACTTTGATCTGCATCAGGCCCCAAAAAATATTCAGTGGTCACATGCCGATATCATCGAAGCCCCCTGACAACAGGAAGTGTGATGTTTTACTATGGAAGGTCCATATTTGATCCCTTTCACCTAATCCACATGAAAGACTCCCCAGTGAGAGATAACTGGATTGGCTGGAGGGTGTGGCCATGGCGAAGTGCGACGTCACGCCATGGCCTTACGTTTGGCTCTAAATTACAAATGCATGGTCCGATTTACTCCAAACTCAACATGGTTGATATTTGTCAACCCCCAAACAGTTATATTGGATTACATTGGAGTTTGGATCAACTGTGTCCCCTAGGAAACATTAACTGCTTTATCTCTCTCATACATCATCAATTCAATTCAATTCAATTCAATTCAGCTTTATTTATATAGTGCCAATTCACAACACATGTCATCTCAAGGCACTTCACAAAGGGTTTGGAATGGTGCGGGGTTGTTGAGAAGGTTAGAATAAACTACTGAGGTTCAGAGTTTGGCCATTTTAGAATGGGCCATGTTTAGGGGTACTAAGTAAAATAATAAACTGATAGTTTGTCCATCTAGAGGCTAAACCTGACTCCTCCTTACTCCATCCAACAGGGAGGGAGGAAGGCAGAGTTAAAAATAATTGGAGAGTGTTGTTTCCTGTTGCATTGTGTGAAAGGTGGGTAACTGTAAAATGGGCTGAGTCAATTCAATCGAATCATACAGATTTCAAGTCAGGTACACACATTCCAATTAATCCTAACTATCGAACAGTGCAGTCAGATTCAGTTATTTATTCAAATTGGTTGAAAAGTTTTTCTATCTAAGGAAACCCAGCAGATTGCATCCAGTCAGTGACTTGTAGCAGTCACTCTTCCTGGATGAGCATGTAGCAACAGTGGACAGTCACTGGCATTGACTTTGCAGCAATCCCTCATACTGAGCATGCATGTAGCGACAGTGGAGAGGCAAAACTCCCTTTTAAGAGGCAGAAACAGGCTCAGTGTGAGCAGCCATCTGCCACGACCGACTGGGGGTTTGAGAGAACAGAGCTGAAACTAAAAAAGAACACAGAAGCACTGATCCATGAGTACTTTCTTTAGGAAAGAAAAGTGAAACATTAATGGTAGTAGCTCCTTTTGTGGTTTCTTCTAGGAGAGAAAGACAGCAAAGCAGATGTTAGAATTTTCAAGTCTAGAGTTTGGAAGGGTTACAGTTAGTCACAGTAGAAGCTCAGCTAGTAGCTATTTCTAGGAGAAAAATAGGGTTAAACACTGAAAGACAGGGCCGGTCTGTCTTGTGTATGATCGTTAGTAGGTGAGCATTAAGTTGTTGGCAGCAGAAGCTTGGACGAGCCCCCCTTCCCAGGAAGGTGTCAAAGGTAGATACAGAGTCAGGTCAGGTGTAGCTTTTTGGGAAGAGAAACAAAGAGAGAAAAAAAAGTTAAAAAGCTTAAATAAAAACGCAAATTTAAAGACCGCAAGCACCCTTTTTAAAGGGCCCCCCCCAAAATTTTCGCGAAAACGGGCCCCTTTCCCAGCGACCCCGGGGAGTTTGGCATGGCCCCCTACCCCGCCACAGATGATGACCCCGTTTCCCTTAAAAAACACGTCGCCAGTAGGTGGCACTGTGAAAAAAACATTCAAAATTTCGGTCATGCAGAGTTTTGGGTCTGGAAAAAAAAATTAAAAATTTGGGAAGTAAATTTTCGGACCTTCCAGATGGAAGTTCTGCACTCACTTGTTTGTTTGTGGGCGGGGTAAAATTAAATCATTTTTTGACTGTGCCAAAATGTTCAGCATGACCCCTGATAAATGTATATTAAATTTAAAAAGTGGATTGATGATTATGAGGGGGGATAAAAGCCCTTGAATTTTTTTTTTTTTTTTTTTTCCCTAGGGGGCGCTTTTTGACCCAAAATTCCCAAATTTGAAACCCAAATTTAGGGGCTTTTTATTTTTTTTGGGGGAAATGGCCCCCAGCCTTTTGTTTTAATTTGACCCCCAAAAAAATATGGCCTTTGGGAATTTAACATAAGAACACCCAGAATTGGGCCACGCCATAAATAAACCCCCTCCCAGTAAAGCAGTCAATATGGGGACTGCCTTGGGGACCATCATGTTTTTTCTGTTATTTGGGAAACAGTTTCACATTGTTTAAAGGTGAAGAACATCAAACTTTGCCCTCCCCTAAAGGAAGAGTGACCCCCTTCCTGTTCCCCCCTTGGGGCGGGTGGTTTTGGGGAGATTCAAGCATATGACCAAATTGAATATTGTTCAGGCCCTAGAGGCCAGATCAATCCCAGAAGGTTTCAATTGTTTTTTTCCTTGTGACTTCCTTGTAGGAGCTATATCAATTTGTTTTTATGGCGAGAAATTTCCATTTTTGAGGCTTTTGGCCATGCCCACATGCTTTCATGTACCCAAAAACCCCTTTTGATAAATTTTTTTCCCCAATGCCTTAAGAGTTTTTCCCCCCTGATTTGTTTTCAAGTCTCTAAGTCAAAAACGGTTAGGACGAGTTCGCACAGATATGCGGGGCTAGAAAATCCCCCAAAACAGGGTAAAAAATGGCAACTTCAAACAAAAATGGCCGATTCCCCTTTTGGGGTTTGGACCAATGTTTTTAAGGACTTTTGGTAGGTCCGACAAGTTACAATATGTGTACCAAATTCAGATTCCCTTTGGCCCCCAGAGCATGGCTTGGGGCTGTTTTTTTTATTTTCAGGGGGCGCTGTGGTTGAATTAGGCCACGCGCACCAAATATGCCATCAGATCTCTGTTGGGGACTGGACAAGGATCAATCACATTAAATTTAGTGCAGATCAGATAATGTATGTGGAACTTAAAGCCAAACGTATGGCCATGGCGTGACGTCAGACTTCGCCACGCAACCACAGCCACACCCTCAAGCCAAACCTGTCAGTACTGGAGACCAAGTTAGACCATCATGTTATCTGTCACATGGGACAGTTTCATGTTGATTAGGTGAAGGGCATCAAACATAGACTACACTAAGTGAAAAATCACACTTCCTGTTCTCAGGGGACGGGGCTTCGATGATGTCCGCATTTGACCATTGAATATTGATCAGGGTGTCATATGGATCAATCCCAGAAAGTTTCATGTGTCTGTGATTTTCCTTGTAGTAACTATAACAGGTTTTATGGCGAGACGTCAAATTTTGAGGCTTGGCCACGCCCAGATACTTTCATGTAGCAAAAAGCTTTTGATAACTTTTGATCCCCAATGCCTTGAGAGTATACTGAGTGGTTTTCAAGTCTGTAAGTCAAAAGCTGAAGAAGGAGCTCGCTCAGATATGCGGCCTAGAAAGGGCAAATCCTGGGTCAAAAATGGCAACTTCAATCCCAAAATGGCCCCCCCCTTCCAGTTTTTTTTTTTTTTGGGGTTGGACCAATGCTCCAAGAGACAAGTAGGTCCTGAGAAGATACATGTGTACCAAATTTCAGAATCCTCAGTCAAAGCATGACTTGGGGCTGATTTTTAAAAAATTTTAGGGGGGCGCTGTACTAATTAGGCCAACGCCCCCCAAATATTGTCATCAGATTTTTTGGGGGACTGGACTAGGATCAATCATATGATTTTGGTGCAGATCAGATGATGTATGTGGAAATTAGAGCCAAACGTATGGCCATGGCGTGACGTCTGAAATTTGCCGCGGCGTCATGGCCCCAAACCCTTTTATGAAAAGTCACTGTGCTTCAAACGAAGTTAGGGCCCACTAGTTATCTGTCTTCTGACACAGTTTCAAGTTGATTGGGTCAAGGGGGGTTCAGAGAGGGACCCTTTCCCCAAGTGAAAAAAAAGGGGCTTCCTGGTTCTCAGGGGGCGTGGCCCTTTTATTTGATGTCATCATTGACCCCGATAGGATTGTTGGTGACCTGAAAAAGGGATCAATCAAAAACAGGTTTTTGGTGTGTTTCAGCCCCCCCAAATTTTTGTGGAAAAATTATTTTTTGGTTTTTAAATTTGCGGCGAGAAGGCTAAATTTGGGCCTGGTCCCCCCCCTTTCAACATGATCAAAAAAGTAACAATTTTGATAACTTTTAATCCCCCATGCCTTAACTACATACTGAAACCCAAAAATTTAAAAGCCGATAGCTCAAAATCCCCAGGGGGGAGTTTGTTAAAGGGTCGAAATGTATGGAAAAATGGGAAAAACGTCCAAAATGGAAACCCTTTACCCAAAATGGGCCGACTTTTTCCTGTTGGTTTTAGGGCATACCCCCCAAGAGACTTTTTTTCATGATTTTGGGGGGATCTAGCTATGTACCAAATTTCAACTCTCTAGGAATTTCACAATTGGCCTATCCCAAAATTAGGGGGGGCTGTAGAGCCGTTTGGCGGGGGTCTTTTTGCCTGGAGTTTGCATGTTCTCCCCTGCCCCCCGTGGGTTCTAAACCCGGGTACTCCGGCTTCCCCCACAGTCCAAAGGGCATGCCCCCCTTTGGTTTAAATTGGGGCACTCTTTAAAATTGCCCTTAGGTGTATTGAATGAGTGGGTGCATGGTTGTTTTTGTTTTGCCCCCGCGATGGACTGGCGACCTGTTCAAGGGTGTACCCCCCCTCCGCCCCTAGACTTTCCCGGAGGGTAGGCACCAGCCTCCCCCGGACCCACTATGGAATAAACGGTAGAAAAACTGACTAACTGACTTAAATTTCACTAGGGGGACAATTTGGGTGAAGTTTGGTGAGTTTTTGAATATGTTTAGGCCTCCAAAAAGGCGATTTATTTGCCCAGAGAAAAATAATAATAAACACTTGCATTACAATAGGGCTTTCCTAATAAAAAACCTTACAATTACAATAGGCCCTTGCAGTTTTCCTGCTCGGGCCTAATAAATAGGTAAAAAGGTTATTCATTAGGAACTATTCATTAAAATATAAAATAAGTATATACACCTTCTCCAAAGATGGGAAGCTGCATCCGGAAGCAACCCCCGTTGGAGGGAGATGCAAAGTTCATGCATTCAAAAAATCCAAATACAGTGAAAAACCTTGCTAAATGGCAGAAAGATTATAATTTCAAAGGGGACCTCTCAGTCCCTGCGTGTACACAGTTGGTAGACAGATTAAAACAAAAAGATAAATAGATAAAAAGCAAGAGCAGCCTTTAACTAACATAGCCATAATACTGAGGCCTGTTGAAAAGCACAAGGCAGAACTTTCAGCTTAACTGAAAACTGAAAACAAAAAGGGGGGCAGACCGCCACCCATCCCAGTTCAGAATACCAAGGTAGCCCCAAATTATTCAGAGGAAGAGGTGGTTTCAGAGAAAGCGGTGGTTTTAGAGGACTTGATAAAGGACAAGTGAAAAGAGGAAGTGACAATGACACATGTTGGTCCTGTGGACAATATGGACACTGGGCTAAAGACTGTCTAACCGGACAACCCAGTGAATAATGACTAGATAAGGGAGAACAGAATGTTGTTGAAGAAGTGATCTGAGAATAAAAAGATCTTGTAGTCAAGTGTTAGTGAGAAACAGGTACCTTAAAAATCATTCTATGGTGTTATACTACCAGCGACACCATAATAACATGCAGAAGATTCATTTTACAGGGAAATAATTCCATATTTGACTCAGATTGTGTACATTTTTCATTTTTCCTCTTTTGAGAGAAGTTAAATTCCAGCTCTGTGAAATATCCTTGACACAGGAAATGTGGCTGCCTGAAAACAAAGATAAAACTTCTGCACACAGCAGAAGCCTGTCTCCGCTGAGAGCTCTGATGAAGGTTTTAACTCTACCCGGCATGTGTCAAACGCAAGGCCCACGGGCCAAAAGCGGCCCCCAGGCGTTTGTGTGATTCTCTAGAAGTAGAGCCTTTGATATGGTGATTGTGTGCTTATGTTATTTTGTCAATGAGCAGTTTTGTCTACATTCTGCCACAATCTGCCTTTTGAAAATGTTTTGGATCTTGATGTGGTTTAAGGATGAAAATGAGTTTGTCACCATTGCTCTGTATGTATACAAAAAGAAAAAATGGCTAAAGTCTGCAGACACAAAATTAACCTGGATTGAAGCTCTAACTAGGTTTATTTAATCTGAGATCCTCTCCAAATGCAACAGTATATGTCAGTCTACATGAGATACTAACAACTTCATCTACTGCTTTAATATGAAGGGCTGAGTGAATATGTGAAACAAACTGACTAAAACAATGATGAGAGTTTTTCAACAGGTGATGCTCATCCAGGAGGAAGACTGTTCTACTTCCGCCTCTCTGCCTGCTCAGATGCTCCTAAGCTCCCTGCTTGCTTGCATTCTTTTACTCCTAACTTTTTATCTCTTAGCCAAAATTACGGTAATATTGGACCAAAACTACTTCTTACCAGTGACTCCCAAGGATTATTATTATTTTTATTTTTTTTCTAAAGGATTTTGTTTTTATTTTTATAATTGAACTTGAAAGAAGCACAAGTTGACGCCAACTAATCAGCACAAAATGCCTCCCTTCACCACAGAGGACTTGATGAAAATTATTCAACTAGAAGTGAATGTGGAGGTGAATATGGGGTACAGCGATGATTCAACTCTACTTGTGATCCCAAACAGTGACAGCCAGCTCAACGACTCAGCCGGCAATCAGAACACTGAGAATAAACCTACTGGCAGACACCCTTGCATGTTTTAGGTGCATGCCCAAAATATCAAGGTGGACGACTCACTGGAAGATCTAAATAAATTAGAATGGCCAGAATTACAGAGAAATGCCCCTGTTTCCTCTGGGAAAAGGAGACTTCGACAGCGAGCTGCTGTCACAACAACTGATAGGAGTGAGACAGCTGGAAATAATGGAATTCCCCTCCAAAACAGATTTGGCCCACTACAGAATGAAAACCAGGAAAATATTCCATCTTCTGAGAACAATAAAATGTTTGAGAACAACCTTCATTCTAAACAGTCTTCTCCTAAATTGCCAGAGAAAAAGCGCCCCACTGGATCAAGAACCCTAATAGTGGGCAACACAGCTGTGGATGGGATTAAAAACTTCTGCAACAAGAAAAACACAGAAGTTATGATTGGTACCAGTAACGTAGTGTCCGATATCTCAGAGAATATTCTTGCAATCACAGAAAAGCGCCGTCTCTAGAAAACGTCATTATACACTGTGGAGCCATGGATGACGTGGCTAAGAAAAACTCAGAAGGACTGAAGGAGGATTTCACTCGTCTGCTGAATATTGTTGGAGGTCTCAATATCAAGGTGTTTCTCAGCGGCCACTTTGCACCGATTTCTGTGGAGATGAGGTTTTTTCGAGACTTCTGATGATTAATAAGTGATTGAAAAAAACATCTGTGAACTTCATCGACAACTTCAGTATTTTTTTAAGAAAAAAGACAACTCTTCAAGCAAGATGGTTTCTGTTTGAACAAGCCAGGAGCCAGACGTCTCACATCTAATCTCTTTTATTCAGTAAATAATCCGGCAGCAGCTTCAACCTTCAACAGAGAACATGGAGAATCAACAACAATGATAACGCTGCCTCCAACAGCTCCAGCAGAGACAACCAGCCAGTTGGCTGAGAAAGAAAGGTCATCACAAAAGGTCTCCCTGCCCAAATTCACAGAAGAAGTGGACCCCCCCGTTACACCCCCCTCCCCCCAAACCCAGACCCAGACCGAACCCCCCGTTAAATCCCCCTCACTCCAGACCCCGACCCAGACCGCACAGAACTCTCCCATCTCCCCAATGAGCCCGCTTTTTGCTTTACTGGATTCTGATAACATGAAAGGAGCTCTTAAGATCGGGACCCAAATGGCTCTGACATCGTCTCCATTCAACACCCCAAGGCCAAGGCCCTGCTACTGAACCAACATCTTCCAAATGCTGCAGAGCCCCACCACCTCCTAATCTACCTCCTCCTAAACAGGACCTTCAAATCACTTCTCTGTGATACAGTCTGGGCCCCAATGGTAACTCTATCAGAAATGATCATGTCCAGGAAAAACTTGGTCCCCAAACAGGAGATAGTTGTAAAATCTCTGTGCTTATACATGACAGAAAGAACAAAGCCAAAAGGATAAGAGACTGTAATAAACAATCTAAAAATGCCATAAATGTCAGCTACAACCAGACACAGAGCTAATATCAGCAACTAAGTCAGATAAACTGGCTTTATTGAACATTAGATCTCTGTCAGGAAAATCATTTTTAATCAATGACTTCATTACTGACCACGATCTTGATGTTTATGTTTTTAACAGAAAAACATGGTTTACATGAAATTAATGAAGCTCCCATTCTGATAAAGTCCACGCCTCCGAAACTACAATTTTCTTTGTGAGAGCAGACAGCAAAGAAAATAAGGTGGAGGGAGGGGGGGCACTTTGTTTAAAGATTTATTTAGAGTGTAAAAAAGTGTTTCTGGGCAAATTGACTTATTTTGAATATTTGGCTCTCCAGGTAAAGTAGCCGGTCCGAACCCATGTTCTTGAATATTTACAGACCTTCTAAGTCCAAAACAAACTTTTTCAGTGATTTTAATGAGCTTTTATCTGTGATATGTGTTGATTATGACTGTTTAATTATTGTGGGAGACTTCAACATTCACATGGACAATCCTGAAGACAGAAGTCCAATAGATCTATGTGACCCTCTTAGAAATGTTGGTTTGACTCAACATGTTAAACAGCAAACACACAAACAGGGACATATTTTGGACCTGATCATCACTAAGGGTCTAAACATTTCCAAGGTGTCTGTAACTGATGTTGCCCTATCTGACCACTTTTCTGTTATTTTTGAAAGCATCATCTCCAATGGCTCAGTTTGCCAAAGAAGAAAACGCATCTTTAAGGACGGTGCTGCTGAAACCTTTAACCAGATTTACTCTTCTACCTCCACTTTGCCCTGTAACACTGTAGATGAGCTGGTAGACAACTTTCATTCTAAAATCTCGGACATCATTGATTTAATTGCTCCAATTAAAGTAAAAGTCAGAAGTGAAGAAAAGGAGTGTCGAAAAGCTGAACGCAGGTGGTGAAAGACTGGAATCCAGGTTCATTATATTATCTATAAAGAGGGACTCTACAGATATAACCTACAACTGAAAAATGTAAGGGAATCTTTCTTCTCTGAGATCATCAGCAGAAACATTAACAACGCTCGTGCATTATTTGCCGCGGTCGACAGGTTAACAAACCCTCCTGTAACTGTAGCATCTGAACTCCACTCTACCAGGGCCTGCAATGAATTAGCTAACTACTTCACTGAAAAAAAACAAAATATCAGAGGAGCAGTCAGCACATCCACATCAACTCCAGTGCCAAAGTTGTCTCCAGCTAGAACTGATTTTGACAAAATTTCCCAATTTAACCCAAATAAACTACAAAAACTTAGAAGAAATCGTACACCAACCAAGTTCTTCTTCCTGATGTCTCGATGTTTTACCCACAGCTTTCCTTCGAAAGCTTTGCCTGTAATAACATCTGATTTAACACAAATAATAAACATGTCCCATTTGTCAGGTGTTTTCCCCCAGGCCCTGAAAACAGCAATTATCAAACCTCTATTGAAAAAGAGCAACTTGGACAAGCTGCTACTACAGAACTACAGGCCTATATCAAACCTCCTCTTCATCAGCAAGATTTTTGAAAAAGCTGTTTTTCAGCAGTTAAAGAATTTCCGAACAATGACCAACCGCTTCGATGTCTTCCAGTCAGGCTTCCTGCTCACCACAGTACAGAGACTGCTCTTGTCAAGGTGTTCAATGACATCCGTATAAATGCAGACTGTGGAAGAACCACAGTGCTGGTATTATTGGACCTTAGTGCAGCATTCAACACTGTTGATCACTCCATTTTATTAGAGCACCTGGAAAACTGGGTCGGCCTTTGTGGTACAGCACTCGATTAGTTTAAATCCTACTTGAAGGACAGGGACTTTTTTGTGTCAGTAGGTAACTTTACATCAGTGACCATAAAAATCACACGTGGCGTTCCCCAAGGGTCCATTTTAGGGCCCCTCCTATTCAATATCTACATGCTCCCCCTAACTCAGATTTTAATAAACAACAATGTAAGTTATCATAACTATGCAGACGACACACAGCTATACGTTATGGTGTCACCAGGTGACTATGAACCCATTCAAGCGCTGGGTAAATGCTAAGAAGAAATCAATGCATGGATGTGCCTAACATTTCTTCAGCTGAATCAAAACAAAACTGAAGTACTAATCTTTGGACCAAAGGAAGAATGTTTAAAAGTTAGCTCACAGCTTCAGTTAACAGCTAGAAACCACCAGTCAGGCTCGAAATCTAGGTGTAGTGATGGACTCAGATCTGAACCTTCGGTACAAGGTCGACTTTCTATCACCTAAAGAACATCTCCAGGATTAAAGGACTAATGTCTCAGCAGGACCTTGAAAAACTAATTAATCCATTCATCTTTAGTAGAATTGATTACTGGAACAGTGTCTTCACAGGTCTGCCTAAACAGTCGATCCGACAGATGCAGTTGATCCAGAACGCTGCTGCCCGCATCCTCACTAGAACAAAGAAAGTGGAGCACATCAGCCCGGTTCTAAAGTCTCTACACTGGCTCCCCGTAGCTCAGAGAATAGACTTTAAAATACTTCTGTTAGTCTATAAATCACTGAATGGCTTAGCACCAAAATATATTACAGACTTGTTGTCAGTGTATCAACCACCCAGACCTCTCAGGTCTTCTGGCTCAAATCTACTCTGCATACCCAGAACCAGAACCAAACATGGAGAAGCAGCTTTTAGTTCCTATGCTCCACCAATCTGGAATAAACTCCCAAAAAACTGTAAAAGCACCGAAACCCTAAGTTGCTTTAAATCTTAAAAAAATTATTTGTTTAGAGTGGCCTTTGACTGTTTTATCTAAACATTATTAAAGTTTTCAGTCCAATTTTCCTTTCGTTTTCTTATCCATCATTCCATTCTCTTTATTTTTTTTTATTACCTCTGTTGTTTGATTTTCTCTATCATTGTAATGTTTTTCCTTATGTACAGCGCCTTGAGTGCCTTGTTGCTGAAAAGCGCTATATAAATAAACTTGACAGTGGGTTGCAGTGTTCCAAGGAAATGCAGCTCATTTATTAACAATCAATTGTTCTCCTATAGGTGGAGTCCGCAGAAATAAATGGTAAATGGACTGAACTTATATAGCGCTTTTCCAGTCATACAGACCGCTCAAAGCGCTTTACACTAGAGCCAAATTCACCCAATCGCACTCACTAACGCTCACACATTCATACACCGATACGCAGATCGGTAGGCAACTTGAGGTTAAGTGCCTTGCCCAGGGGCACATCGATATATGGCAGGATGAAGCTGGAATTGAACCCACAACCTTCTGAATGCAAGACGACTACTCTTCCTACTGAGCCACAGTCTAACTGACTTATGCACCTCACTGACCTGACAATGATAACATGACACTTCTCCAGACTGGACGGACCCAACAGACAACACCTTCAAGGTGGACCCCACTAAGACCACCTTATTGATCCTTGGTGGATAAAAAAGAATTGAATCATTCAAAAACAGACCTAGTGGAAACAAAAAAGGTTGTGAGGAAACAATATGTATTTCAGCGGCAGGGCAATTCAAAGTGCTTTACATCATAAAAACATGAAATCATTAAAAACATCAATGAAGTACACAGCAAATCAGTCATCACACAAAATCATAAAAACCATCAAGCAGACACTCATGACAGTCTTGGGGAAAAGTTGTCAGTGTGTGAATGTGTGTGAATTGGAATGACTGATTTCATTGTGGAGTGTCTTTAAGGGACCTTAAAAGCGCTAATAAAGGTCTGATGTTCTGATGATCATTGCTAAACTTATATCTCAATAAGGTTTCCAGAATTTTTCCAAAACCATATAAAGATAGAAACAGTTCTACCTGTATTGAAAATACTGATACACATAAGAAAGCTCATAGACCTGTCTTTAATTTTTTAAAATTTTTCACAAACAGGGTAATCAAACTTTTATGTGGCCAATGTCTGTCTATTTTGTCTGTCTGTTTTTGTGCAATAAACGTCTGTTTCATGTTATGTAAAAATTAGGGTATATGTGGCAGGGTACATTAATTGAAATTGGTTTCTGATATGAGACTAATTAGAATTTTACGTTTTCAGGTCTGGGGAAACAGTTCAAAAAAGAGGTAAACTGGGGACCAGTCTTAGCCAGGCCATGGACCACCTACTTGAACATTTTAAACTGTCTGACGCTCAGTGTTATTTATTAAATAAGGTATTATCTATATGCCACCTAAGGGTTGCCACAATAATAATAAATAAAAATTACAAGAGCAGGTCTGATCCTCAACAGTACCATAATAATATTAGCTCAGTTCTTTATGATAAAAAAAAGGATTTTAACAAATGTTTGGAGTTTTTCCAGTCAGGTTCAGAATGATCAAATTAGACTCAAATTTAACACAAGATGAAATGTACCTTAACAGAATTACTGGACTGGACTGAAATGGAGAAAGGTTGAGTTAATTGAAACAAACTGTGGTTACTTGAAATAAATACAAAGTGTAATTAAAAGGGAAGAACTATAGCTGACTGAAACTGTACGATGTGTTTATAAAACTGGGTAAGACAAACTAAGAATATAAGACATAATATGCCCTTCATTTTTGTGTTCATCAATTTTTTTAAGCCTTCTAAACTGATGAGGAGTGAGTTTTTTTCAGAACTAATGAAACCTAAACTAAACCAAGCATTATTAAAATAATAGCAACTAACAGAAATAGTTACCTCATTCTTAAATATAATGAGGACTTACTGCATTAAGAAAAATTAGATGCATCTAAATAAAGCTAGATTAGAAAAGATCATTCAGAGCCGTTATAATCTTGCTGATGAATACTTATCATGGCCAAACAGAAACATTTGTGGGGAAGATCTAATTGAATTTAATTTAACTCTATCTATCATGACACCATACAGGTCTTATTAACATCTTGGACGGCACATATTATGTATGGAAAGAAATAAAATTATTAAATGCTGTGCTGTTACCAGCTAAATTAGTTGAGTGTAAATGTGAAGGGATTACTAGATGCCCTGAAGGAAAGCCTATATTTCCTAAATCAATGTTCCACTGGGGTGCAAATGTGAGCCGTGGGCAGAGCCATGTCTCAAAAGGAGGGATGATTGGCCTAGTAAACAAACGATTCACTACATATGGATTTAATACTTACTCAAAAAAAATTTTGGGCATCTTGTTTGATATGTCTGAAACATAACCCCCAAGGAAATCTTTCCTTGCAAAGGGCCAGATGCTATAACGGTGGCAAAAGGGGCTTTGTAAATATATAATACCCACATTTGGAATTCCAAAAAGTATTTATAGTGATAATGACACACATTTTGTTAACAAAGTCAAAAAAGAAATTGGGTTAAATGTTTAGACATAGTAAAACTCAATATGAGAATAACCCCATCAGCTCAGGGTGGACTAACACCTTTTCAAATAATACATGGCAGACCTTATTATATCCCTGATCTACAGAAAGACCTAAAAGATCCACAACAAGATGCGACGTTAGCAGACTACAAGATATTAAAACCTTTAAAGAATCTGTTCCACTTTTGATTTCCTCATTATCACAGAAAAACACAGTGGAGGGCAATAATTCTGTTTCTGCCCCTTCACAAATTGATTCTCTTGTTCATAGTGGTACTTCATCATTGCGTGGTGCATTAGACAATGCAGCCCCCTTGAAAAAGGAGGTAATTATTCATAGGAGGCAGGCTCCCTGGTTTAATTCAGAGCTGCGTACTTTAAAGCACAATGTTAGAAAATTGGAGCGAAAAATGGCGCTCTACACACCTAGAGGATTCCTACTTAATCTGGAAGAAATAGCCTTACTGTTGTAAAAAAGACACTTCACCAGCTATAACAGCTTATTTTCATCATCATTAATAGAAGAGAACAATAAATAATCCTAGGTTTCCTCTTTAATACAGTTGCTAAACTTACCACAGAGTCATAGCTCTGTTGAGCCATCCATTCCCTTAGCTCTCAGCAGTCATGACTTTATTGGATTCTTCTTAAATAAAATTGATTCTATTAAAAAATAAAATCTTTGACATACTCCCGAAGATGATTACTTCATCCTCAGCAGGTGAGACGACATTGGAAGTAACTGTAGAACCTGATCTGTGTTTGGACTGTTTTGATCCTGTGGAGCTTCCTGAGTTACCAGAAATATTAGCTTCATCTAAATGTTCAACTTGTGTTTTAGACCCAATCCCAACCAAATTATTTAAGGAGGTGTTCCCTCTGATTACCAGCCCCATTTTAGATATGATTAATCTATCCTTAGTAAATGGATATGTACCACAAGCTTTTAAGGTAGCTGTAATTAAACCTTTGCTTAAGAAACCGTTGCTTGATCGAGATGACTTAATAAATTACAGACCGATATCCAATCTTCCGTTCTTATCTAAAATTCTTGAGAAAATAGTTGCTAATCAAGTGTGTGAGCATTTACACAGCAATGACCTGTTTGAAGAGTTTCAATCAGGCTTCCAAGCTCATCATAGCTGTTGGGACCCACAGCTATGAGTTACAACAGGAAATGCGGTACGGACTTTCCTGGAACTTTCAAAATAAATTGCATTAACCTACTTCCGGCAAAACTTAGGAATTGGGGGTTAACAGCGAACTTCCCATGATGCCACTGTCCACATAAGACCCCCACTTCCCCCACAAGTCTTTCTCTTCCACACGGCCTCTAGAGGGACCGGACTGGGGGGACCCAGCGTGCTAATGTCTCTTTGCTGGCAAAAAGACATAAACTTTTTAAACTGGATCCAAGGGTGTCATAAGATCATGCGATCATATGCAAAGTTAAGTACGAGTAAATCACTGTTTGTGTACCCGGTGATTTCATTCATACAGAGGGGAAATTAAGGTATAAGCATTGCTTTACTTTTTCTCTGAGGCCTGCAGAAGCAACTGTGTTCCAGAGAATCCCCTGCAGAGACGCTGTCTCTAAAAGCCAACGACAACAGGAGCTGCATCACCATGGTTACGGTAATGTGCAGTTGGTTGGCGGACACAACGAGCCGTCTTTCATCCACAGCTACGGAAGTTAGCTGGAAGCTAACCGTTTGTTGACTGCGGACGTTTCTTCAAACTTCGCCGCCCTGGACAACGTTTCCTCACCACGGTTCATGAGGTTAGGTGTTTGGGCAGAGAAAGATTTAGAATTAAATGATCTAAACGTTTTTCATTTTATGAAGTTTGGTTTAGTTTGTGTTGTACTCAGCTATCTTGGTGCTAGCAGGCTATCTGTAGCACACGTGCTCAGTTTTGTGTTCTGTGTTTGTGTGTTTTTAAAGTTATGTTAGGAATAACTTTTATTAATATGCTCATAGCTGTTTTTCCCATTTATGCAGTAGTGAAATAAAGTATAAGTTCTAATGTTTTCCTTTGGTACAGTAGGATAAGAATGCTCATAGACACACAGTACAAGGATAAATGGCCCAAGGTTTGTCATAAATCACCTGAAGCTGGGGCACTGGGGTTGATAGTGGAGCAGCTGGTATAACTGGGTTGATTAGATGGTGGGCTCTAGATGGACAAACTGTCTACTCTTAAGGCTAGGTTTAAAACTTTCCTTTTTGATAAAGCTTAGAGTTAGAGTGGCTTAGTTTATCCTGAACTACAGGGGTTGGACAATGAAACTGAAACACCTGTCATTTTAGTGTGGGAGCTTTCATGGCTAAATTGGACCAGCCTGGTAGCCAGTCTTCATTGATTGCACATTGCACCAGTAAGAGCAGAGTGTGAAGGTTCAATTAGCAGGGTAAGAGCACAGTTTTGCTTCAAATATTGAAATGCACACAACATTATGGGTGACATACCAGAGTTCAAAAAAAGAAAAAAAGGAAAAACCCAAAAAAATTGTTGGTGCACGTCTTGCTGGCGCATCTGGTGACCAAGACAGCAAGTCTTTGTGATGTATCAAGAGCCACGGTATCCAGGTAATGTCAGCATACAACCAAGAAGGACGAACCACATCCAACAGGATTACTGTGGACGCAAGAGGAAGCTTTCTGAAAGGGATGTTCGGTGCTAACCCGAATTGTATCCACAAAAACATAAATCCACGGCTGCCCAAATCACGGCAGATTAAAATGTGGCACCTCAACTCTCCTGTTTTCCACCAGAACTGTCCGTCGGGAGCTCCACAGGGTCAATATACAACCTGCCGGGCTGCTATAGCCAAACTTTGGTCACTCATGCCAATGCCAACGTCGGTTTTCAATGGTGCAAGGAGTCGCAATCTTGGGCTTTTTTGGACAATGTGAACATGTAATGTTCTCTGATGAGTCCACCTTTACTGTTTTCCTCCCCACATCCGGGAGAGTTACGGTGTGGAGAAGCCCAAAAAGCAAAAAGTGACCACCCAGACTTTTTGGCATGCCCAGAGTGAAGCATGGGGGTGGATCAGTGATGGTTTGGCTGCCATATCATGGCATTCCCTTGGCCCAATACTTGTGCTAGATGGGTGCGTCACTGCCAAGGACTACCGAACCCCATTCTTGAGGACCATGTGCATCCAATGGTTCAAAATTTGTATCCTGAAGGCGGTGCCAGTGTATCAGGATGACAAGGCACCAACACACACAAGCAAGACTGGTGAAAGTTAGGTTTATGAACATGAAGTGAAGTTGAACATCTCCCATGGTCTGCACACAGTCACCAGATCTAAATATATTGAGGCCACTTTGGGTGTTTTGGAGGAGCGAGTCAGGAAATGTTTTCCTCCACCAGTATCACGTAGTGACCTGGCCACTATCCTGCAAGAAGAATGGCTTAAAATCCTCTGACCACTGTGGCAGGACTTGTATATGTCATTCCCAAGACGAATTGACGCTGTATTTTGGCCCCGCAAAAGGAGGCCCTACAAAACCATACTAATAAATTATTGTGGGTCTAAAACCAGGTGGTTTCAGTTTTCATCATTGTGCCAACGCCTGTATCTCTGTAGTTATGCTGCCTATAGGCTTAGGCTGCTGGAGGACATAATGACCAATTTCACCCTCTTCGCTACTTTCTTTCTCACACTACTTTCCAATTTTTTATTATTTGCTGTATTTCAGCTTTTAACTTTGTTTCTCTCTTTTCTCTTCCTAGAAGCTACAACTATGCTGACTCTGTGTCCTACCTGTGACACCTTTCTGGAGAGGGGAATCCTCCAAGCGTCTGCTGGCAACAACTTAATGCTCACCCTCTACCGATGATCCACATGGCCCTGTCTTTCAGTGTTTAGCCCTTTCTCTTTCCTAGACATAGCTACTGACTGTCCACTTTTACTGTAACTCTATGTGCTCTCTTCAGACTCTAACCTTGAAAACTGTCTCAGAGTTTATCTGTTCTTTCTTTCTAGATGAAACGACTAAAGGAGCTACATCCATTAACATTTACCTTTTCCTTCCCATAGAAAGTATCCTGGATCAGTGCTTCCTTTGTTCTCTTTGTGTCTCTGCTCTGTTCTCTCTAACCCCCAGTCGGTCGTGGCAGATGGCCGCTCACACTGAGCCTGGTTCTGCTGGAGGTTTCTATCCTGTTAAAAGGGAGTTTTTCCCTACTCCACTGTCGCTACATGCATGCTCAGTATGAGGGATTGGCTGCAAAGTCAACGCTCAGTGACTGTCCACTGTCCCCCCCCCCTCTACATGCTCATCCAGGAGTGATGAGCTGCAAGTCACTGACTGGATGCAATCTGCTGGGTTTCCTTAGATAGAAAAAGTTTTTATCCAATTTGAATAAATAACAGAATCTGACTGCACTGTTCAATGATTAAGATTAATTGGAATGTATGTACCTGACGTTTACCTGACATGTGCTGTGAATTAGCGCTATATAAATAAACTGAATTGAAACTGAATTGAATTAGAAAGCTACAGCACACTTAGATTAAGTATGGACACCTGCTACTACACCACAATGGTGACACATAGTCTACTGATAATCACTGAGGGAGTGCACATCCATTGCATTGGAGTGCGAGATATAAAAACTATATGTGACCTTCTATCGAGGCTCTTGGTCATGCTCTAACAGCTGGCGATGGTCCGAGACGGGAGCCTCAGCGCTGATCTCTGTAATCATTCCTCTGCCTAACTTAGATTAAAGGAGCTAAAAGTTAGAAACTGTATGAGAGTCGTTCCTTTAAGAGTCAGTGTTAGATAAAGTGTGTGATTGCTTCTGGGGTCCAAGAACTGGAGGATCTCCGAGGCGTCTGACCGCCAACAGGGTGCGGTAGCCCGGACAGTTAAGACAAACTTTACTTGAAGGGTGATTTTAACACAGAAGATTGCTCATAACGCGCCGTCCGCGCTTATGCATTTTAACCCTTTTATTGACGGTATTTTTAAAGGTGTGTTTGATTCTGGTGCGAAGCTATCAGCTTCTCTGCTAGCTTTAACTGCTAACGGGTTAGGACACGTGCTTGCCTGCTTAAGAGTATTTACCCAGAAAGGTTGTTGGTTTTCAATCCAGTAAATAATATTTCCCCAACATTATTTTACTAAATTTGATAACTAAGTAAACACCATTAAGCCCCATTTCTCCAGAAAGATTTGGCTTTTTTTTCCAAAATATTCCTAAATTTTTTTACCATTTCCCTTAATATTTCTTTTAAAATATTATTTTAATAACAAAAGGCAGTTAATGAGAAACACATTGAGAATTAGTCCATCCAGAAGGTTGGTTTTTATTCAGCAGATCATTCTTTAAAACATTTTAATAAATAATATTTTAAGTCTGATCTTGCATTGTGAATGGTTTTGTCTAAAACGGTAATGCTGATTAATGCCTAAGTTGGTCCAAGACTAACTTAACTTCACTTCCAGATTCCTTCAAGATAATCCTTGGTTCTCAAACATAAATAACAATTGCGTGGTAATGTTGCATCACTCTTTTGGTCATGATTTTCAATCATCTTTAATCAACTTGTTTTGTATATGGTACATAACCCATTAGTCTTCGTTATTCTTTAATTCTGCTTGGTAGTTTAGTTGGATTGTTCTAGCATAGTAAAGAGTTAGTTTACTTATTTTTGTTAATAAATTCTTGTATTTTAAGAAATTGTGTGAATTCATTCCATGTGTGTGCAGAGTTTTGCTGTTCAATAATGTCAGAGCTCGTCTCACACCTTTCTATTTTGTCCTAATACCAATATATGTATATGCTTCCAATAGGTAAAATTATCAGGCAGCATTGAATAAATTTTCACTGTTACGCTGATGATACTCAGCTTTACTCATCCATGAATCCTGATGAGCCCATCCAGTTAGATAGACTACAAGTATGTCTTGACGACATAAAAACCTGGATGACTTAAAGTTTTCTGCTTCTAAATTCAGACAAGACACAAGTTGTCGTCTTTGGGCCGGAGTCTTTAAAAAAGAAACTGCTTAGTCAATCACTTAACCTGGATGGCATTAGATTGACCTCCGATAATAAAGTAAAAAACCTTGGTGTTATTTTTGACCAGTACATGTCATTTAAATCCCATATTAAACAGGTTTCTAGGATTTCCTTCTTTCATCTCCAGAACATTGCCAAAATTAGAAATATCTTGTCCAGGAGTGACGCTGAAGAACTAGTCCATGCATTTGTTACTTCAAGGCTGAACTATTGTAATTAGTTACTATCAGGATGTCCACAAAATGCAGTTAAAAGCCTTCAGCTGATTCAAAATGCAGCAGCAAGAGTTCTGATGAAAATTAAAAAGAGAGATCATATTTCCCCTACTTTAGCTTCCCTTCATTGGCTCCCTGTTTAATCCAGAATAGAATTTAAAATTCTCCTCCTCACATATAAGCCCTTAATGATTTTTAGCTCCATCATACATCAGAGATCTGATTGTTTCCATATGTTCCTAACAGGGCACTTCGTTCTCAGACTGCAGGTTTCTGGTGGTTCCTAGAGTCCTCTAGAAGTAGAATGTGGAGGCAGATCCTTTGGTATCAGGCTCCTCTCCTGTAGGAACCAGCTCCCAGTTTTAGTCCGTGAGGCAGACACCCTGTCTACTTTTAGGCTAAGGCTTAAAACTTTCCTTTTGATAAAGCTTATAGTTAGAGTGGCTTAGGTTATCCTGAGCTATCTTTGACTGTATTTTTTACCTCCGTCTTCTTCCTCCCTGTTGGATGGAGTAAAGGGGGAGTCAGGTTTGTCCTAACCGGCTCAGTTACAGTTGAGGTGCAAAAAAACACACCCTCCATTTCTGCTACCTGCATGACCCCCTCTCTTTTCCAATGGTTATGGTCAATCTGACAGAGAGAGGTATCCCAATCGTTGTGTTTTTAGTACAACAATGGCCATCAGTGGGCTGTAGATGGACAAACTGTCTACTTTTAAGCCTAGGCTTAAAACTTTCCTTTTTGATAAAGCTTATAGTTAGGTTATCCTGAGCTATCTCTGCAGTTATGCTGCTATAGACTTAGGCTGCTGGAGGACATAATGACCAGTTACACCCTCTTCGCTACATTCTCACACTACTCTCCAATTTTGCATTATTTGCTGTTATTTCATTCAGCTTTAACTTTGTTCTTCTCTCTTTTTCTCTCCTAGAAGCTACACCTGGCCTTGGACTCTGTCCACCTGTGACACCTTTCTGGAGAGGGGCATCGTTCAAGCTTCTGCTGGCAACAACTTAATGCTCACCCTCTACAGATGATCCACATGGCCCTGTCTTTCAGTGTTTAAACCATTTCTCTCTCCTAGACATGGCGATTGACTGAGCTTTTCCTGTACTTAACTCTATGTGCTCTCTCAAGACTCTAACTTGAAAACTGTCTCAGAGTGTTATCCCCTGTTCTTTCTTTCTAGGTGAAACGACTAAAGGAGCTACATCCATTAACATTTACCTTTTCCTTCCCATAGAAAGTACTCCTTGGATCAGTGCTTCTTTGTTCTCTTTGTGTCTCTGCTCCTGTTCTCTCTAACACCCCAGTCGGTCGTGGCAGATGGCCGCTCACACTGAGCCTGGTTCTGCTGGAGGTTTCTTCCTGTAAAAAGGGAGTTTTTTCCTCTCCACTGTCGCTACATGCATGCTCAGTATGAGGGGTTGCTGCAAAGTCAACGCCAGTGACTGTCCACTGTCTCTACATGCTCATCCGGGAGGAGTGGAATGCTGCAAGTCTCTGACTGGATGCAATCTGCTGGTTTCCTTAGATAGAAAAACGTTTTATCCAATTTGAATAAATAACTAACTCTGACTGCACTGGTCAATGATTAAGATTAATTGGAATGTATGTACCTGACTTTTGTGAAGTGCCTTAAGACGACATGTATTGTGAATTGGCGCTATATAAATAAACTGAATTGAATTATTACAGCCTAGAGACATACAAAATGTTAATAATCTGCCAAATGATGTTTCTGAAGCCCTACAGGTTCCTGGTGACCATTAAGAAGGAAACGTGGTCTGATCCAAAGTGGGAGGGTCCATTCCAAGTGTTATTGACAACTCCTACTGCTGTGAAAATCCAAGAAAGGGCTACTTGGATACACAAAGCACACTCTAAAAAGGTAAGCCTGTCAGTGTTTCCACCCACAGGCTAGGAGGTGATAAAGTCTAACTACAAAGGGGTTGTCGCCATCTAGAGGAGGCTTCGTCTCAACGTCAGTGAAGAAACCAACGATCCTTCCTAGCCCTTAGGGGAGAGAGAGAGACTGACAGGTAAATCTAAAGGAAAGATGTTGCTGACACATTTAGTTTTATTTATCATGTGTGCCCTAATTGTGTTAATAATATGCCACAAATTTCCACAATCTCATGATCTCCAGAAATTGACACTAGAACTCCCAGAATTCTAACTCTACTAGAACTCCCAAGCCCGTCAATTTGACGGCGAGCATTCTGGATGCGAGTCGGTGATGACGTCATCACATTACATTGGTCAGAATGCTACAGGTTTTCTTGCACGCTATAAAATTATGGTTTTGACAAGAATTAATAATAGTATTTGATCAAACCTCAGTCAGTCAGTCAGTTTCTACCGCTTATTCCATAGTTGGGGTCGCGGGGAAGCTGGTGCTATCTCCAGCAGTCTATGGGCGAGAGGCGGGGTACACCCTGGACAGGTCGCCAGTCCATCGCAGGGCAACACACAACAACCATGGCACACACTCATTCACACACCTAAGGCAATTTAGAGTGACCAATTAACCTTAACAGGCATGTCTTTGGACTGTGGGAGGAAGCCGGAGTACCCGGTGAGAACCCACGTATGCACGGGGAGAACATGCAAACTCCATGCAGAAAGACCCCCGCCCGGGAATTGAACCTTCTTGCTGCAAGGCAACAGTGCTACCAACTGCGCCACCGTGCAGCCCCTGATCAAAACCTATTAAGTTTTATTATTATTTATAAATAGTACTGAAAAATAATACAGAGTAGTGGGTAGATTAAAAAAAAAAAAGCTTCACTAATCTGACCAAAAGCTGGACAGCTCCATGTTGCGCCCCCTTTCACTTCGCGGACATAAACTAGTGCTAAAAATGCCTTCAGCTCATCCACACTCATGTCCGAGGAGGAATCATCTCCTAAAACTCTGCGGGCCTCAGCCACAGCGCAGCCCTGAACGTGGATGAGCATTTCGGCGTCCTCCAAGCAGAGGAACGCGGTCTGGGCATCTTGGATTTGGTGCTCTGTCCACGCGTTCTGGCTCTGACGCCTCCCTCTACTTTCTTCCTCCCCTACCACTGTCTACACAGTGCCATCCTTTCCTGTCTCCTCCTCCTTCCCAGGTGTGTGCTCGTCTTGCGATGAAAAGGCTGTAAAGCGCAGAATAGATTGTTGTTACTGGGCTACTATATCTATGACCTAACTTATTGTTTATTTCTTTTTCCATTATTACCACCTTGTTTTTTAGTTTCTCTCCTGCCAGTGAGCAGGTTTGCTGGGTTTATAGCTGGGCACTGGGCACCAGGCTCATCTCCCTGTCTCTGAACCTGCGCTGATTGTGGCACTGTTGCTATAGTTTATAGATTATTAGTTTACTAACCTAGGCTAGGCTTTTACTTCCTTGAAATAATGCGCCACAACCTCCTGCTAACGGGACAGCTCGTGTTTTTTAGCCGGGGGAGGCTCACTCTCTAACCCGCTGTCACTGGAACTGAATGCTGACCAAGAGCCGTCAGAATCCCTCTCGCCCCCAGAATCACGATCATCTAATTTTTTAAGCATTTCCAATGCCTCTTGAGCATAAAATATCCTTCTGGAAGCCATTTTTAGGATGCAGACAATCTCATTCTCAAACTGCGTTCTAGAGTGGTGGTTGCTAGGCAACGCTCGCGCGTATACTCAGCCGCGGGAAAAAAATATCAATGTAATTAATAGGGCCGTCAAAATAGCGGCTGTTGTAGTTAGAGGTAGAAATACTTAGATCTTTTATTTACTTTGTTATTTTTTAAAAATAGAGACATAGGAACACACAAGACACAGGTTTAGAAAACTCAGAATGCCAGGAAGATAAGAGTTTTAATAAACCAGAGTTATGGCATGTCAAACTTTCCAAACCGTCAAATTGACGGCTCTGGGAGTTCTAGTGTTAAAGAGGTGTATGAGACTAACAGCTGGTACCAATATGAAAAAATTGTAAACAACTCCAGGAACATTTCTGGTTGTTATGTATGCACTGAACTTCCCATCTCTTCCAGCCATCCCAGGTTGACAGCTAGACCAGTACCAGCACCAAGGAATGAGTGTTTTATCAGAAACAGCATTTCTGGTGTTAGTACCAGTTTCCGCGTGATAATGGGTAATGTAACATTTTACAACTGTGATGTTACAGAGTTTAAACAGTTCATTGTTACAACCCCTGTGTCCAACTATGTTGAGCTTCTTGCAGGTTCCCATTTTTCTCATTGTATCGTAGGCACCGGTTCCCTCCCAGTGGGGACTATTCCAATGTGAATTTGTAACATGACTTACTATTATTCTTTCGACCAAGCTGGACCAGGGGGAAAGGTCCACGATCTAAAGGGCCCTTATGCAATAGATGGATTTCACTGGATGTGTGGAACTGCCATTTATTTGCAGATGCCTCCAAGTTGGAGTGGTGTTTGTGCACCCCTTTATGTCACTGATCACACTTATGTCATTTCAGTTCAACCTTCCCTAAATAGGAGTATGAGAGAACTCATCCGTGTGAAGCCACATGACAGTGTGCGGGGCTCAGACTTGCCTAATGAATTCAAGCATTGGACAGATGGACAGAAGATTTGAATGAGTTTGTTCCCCTGGGTAGGCACAGAAAATTACCTTGAGACTGGAAACTATAAAATATCAACTTGGACTGTTTGTTAATGCAACCACAAAAGCTCTAATAGGACTGTCCACAAAAGTCACAGTTCTTCGAACCGTGGTGTTGCAGAACAGGATGGTGTTGGACCTGCTGAGGGCCTCGGTTAAGGCCTCGTGAACGAGACCTCCTGCACCTACATCCCTGATGAGACCAACGGCGAAGATGGACACAGAGTAAGTGATGCTATACGCCAAGTAAATGAAATTAAAAGGGCTATGCAGCAGGATGTCCATCCCGGCCGAGAAAGCTTTTTTTTTGTGGCTTACTTCAGGACAGTGGTGTCAACTGTTTTTGTTCGCTGTGTTATTGTTATTCTGCCTTTTTACTCTGTGTGTTGTCCCCTGTATCAGAGCAATGATATTAAGGATGGTTGGAGGAATTGTTGGTACAATGTTGTCCCCAGGATTACCAGCTTCTGGACAAGGACCAGGACTATGATGACACTATGGAGGAGGAGTAACTAAACTTAACAATAGTTTAATATTTAATGAAGTGTATACATGGATGTGATATTAAACTAACCAATAATAAACAGGAGGAAATTGTTGGAAAATCTATATAAGTTATCATTGTTTAGTTTAAATCATGTTTATGTTTGAAGTTCTACTATAGTTAAGATGATTTCTAATTCCTATTATTGCTTTTTTAGTGTGAAAAAGTGTTTGTGGAAGGTTAAGGAATGCGGTCTGGAGTGGATCACTCCCCGGACATGACAAGCTTATACCAAGTATGGGAATGACTACACTTTTAGGTTGAGATCTCTGTAAGAATTGGCTGAACCAATTCCCCCTTTTTGCTTGTAGGAATGTGAGTTGTAAATAAAAGGCTGGTGCAAGGATTTTTCCTTTGTGAGAAGGAAGTCGCTGTTCGACAGAGGACTGTCTCACCCCTTGCAAGTCAAACTTACTTGGTTCACCTTGTGTCTTCTTTTACACTTGTCTTTGTTTATCAGCTTTCTAACTCTAACATCTGTTTAAAGGGAAAAACCTCACTGCTCCACACAGGTTCAGGGCTTTCAAAGAAGACCCATTGCTTACACATGTGGGCGTTTCTTAGAGTTGCCTTATGAAAGCTACCCTGATTTCCGACAAGAAATGAATAAAGTTTTAGAGAGCAACATATGGGTTATGGATATTGCTTAGTTTTATCCCAAAGTAAACAACAACAACATAAATCTGTTTGTTTATATTTAGGCACTTAAGTATAAAACACAAATTACTTTTGCAAGAGGCTTGAAACATTTTTCTAAAGAATGTTCATATAGCTCATATTTTATGAGCTATATAATGCAGAGTTGTACTCTTTTTCAAGACGTTTTCCCAAATATACAAAAGTATGTTCTTTTTACTCAAGTAAAGGCAAGTACATGGATAAAGTTGTTTTCCCTACAGGTTTTTACTTAAGATATTTTGATAATCTGACATGTATTGTTCAGACACTGTCGAGGCACAAAACACTTGTGAAGTGCTGTACATTGTTACCGGTTACAATAAAATGTGCTGAAATGTTTCAATTCAATTCAGTTTTATTTATATAGCGCCAATTCACAACACATGTTGTCTCAAGGCACTTCACAAAAGTCAGGTACATACATTCCAATTAATCCTACCCATCGCCATAGAAAGAGAGAGTTACGACACTCTTTGAACTCGCCGATAGGCGGTCACGTGGTTCATGTAGCTCTCAATAGTTCCAAACATCTCAGCGGTGTCAGTCAGTTTGAACGGCGTCAGGCGCGACATAACTCAAAAAGCGAATTTTTTCACTCTTTCCTGCGACTTTTGGTAATGAAATAATAATGAACTGATTACTGGTTACTAAATCATAATTTAAAAATCCTAACAGAAGTAACAATACCTATTATAAATGCTCTTTCTGATCTCCTCCGCATGCTAGCACATGCTAGCATGGGATGCTATAACTGTATTCTGTGCCAGCAGTTAAGAGCTCTGATCAAACTTACCTTCAGTTCTACATCCTGTACTACGTGGAAGATCTGTTGCCTATGTATTTCAAAAAAATATCCAAAGATGGAAAATGAGCAAATGTTATTCTTAAACGATTTAATTTAAAAATATTTTTTTAATGAATGAGGAAAATATGTAGCTGTATGAAAATGTGACTGAAGACCTGGGATGAATTCTTAATTTTTGTTGAAGACATAATTATTCTATTTTTTGCTGCCATGCGAACTGAGTACTTGTATCTACAACAGAGTGGATTGTGCCTGTAGTCTGACAACTGTTGTAAAATTGTAATTCATTTCATGTTCATTTAATTGAAACTGTAGTTAAAATCGTATTAGATTACAACAACTGTGAATTGTGCAAAAATAAATGACCAAACAATTTACTGTAAGATATGTAAAATGCAAAATAGCTTTAATAAAGAAGTACTTGCACCACCATTTATACAGTTTATTAATTACATCTGCACCAATAAACTGTATCTGATCAAATCTAGACAAGGTAGAAAGGTGCCCAAGTCCGAATGAGGGTTCATCCTCCTTGGCAGCAGCTCCCTCTGAAGTCAGTCACCACATCTGCTGACTTCCCTGAAAACAATACGGGAACAGTTTAGAGGACTCAGAATCAATCAATGTCATAGCTGGAAGGTCATACTGAAAGGCCAAAAAAGTAAATGCCTTTCAGTAAATACGAAGAAAGTAAATGTATTTCTTCAAAACAATATCTATCTCTCTCTATATATATTATATTATATTTATCTCTCTCTCTATATATATTATATTTATCTCTCTATATATATTTTATATTTATCTCTCTCTCTCTCCTCTCTCTCTCCTCTCTCTCTCTCCTCTCTCTCTCTCTCTCTCCTCTCTCTCTCTCTCTCTCTTCTCTCTCTCTCTCTATATATATATATATAAATATAATTTCTGATCACTTTGATTAGATTTTTTTGACAGCCTCCCCATCAACCAGTCAGCTCCAGCACTCCAAATCAACGAGAATACAGCAGTGTTACCTTTGATTGCTTAAAAGTATTTTTTGTTACTGTTCTGTGTATTGATGCTGATATGTTCCAGGGATAATTCTTAATTTATTGTTCTGTCTTGAGATAGATTCTAATATCTACTTCAACTTCACCTATGACTAGCAAATGCAAAACTAATAACATAAAACAAATGTTAAGTAACAGTCCTGCTGTAAATACCAACTTTGTGAAGGCCTTAAAATCATTTAGTTCAAACATCTTGATTCAGCTCTTATTATTTTTAAGGACAGAAAATGAGATCTTGATACATTTGTGGTGTTTTGTATGCAACATGGTTCAGCAGTTCACTTAAGCCATTCTCCTGGTTTACCAGGAAAAGAATAATAAATAAAATGACTCATCTTCACAATCACGTTTAATGATAACGTCCCCATTTATGTGGCCGTCGTTGACAAACACTCTATAACTTTAACTAAATTAACCATGTCAATTTCACAGTATTATTTCAAGATGTGCTAGTTCAGTAGCTGGAATTGCAATAAAAATTGGAAAATTATCAACATTAAGAATGTAAGCTGTAATGGACATTTTAAAATGCTGAATCCGACACAATGAGATAGACCCGTCTAAACCCGCCATGCTTGCAATGAGCTAGCTGCAGTTAAAATACAAAAAGCGAGTTAACATGCTTATTTAACTAAACCTGGCAATATAAAATATAATTGCTAAACTGCGATACAGAACAGTCAACTAAAGCTTCACAATATCAAGATAATGTTGTATTTTCATCAACTTACCGTAAAAAATCCTTACGAAACACTGAGAATGAACTACGTCCAATGCTCGAGCTGCTGGTGTTTGGAACTATTAGCAGCTCCATGAACCACGTGACTTCCGCATTCCATTCTTTCTATAGAAGTCAATGGGAGTGTCGTAACTCTCTCTTTAGTTATTTATTCAAATTGGATAAAAAGTTTTTCTGTCTAAGGAAACCCAGCAGATTGCATCCAGTCAGTGACTTGCAGCATTCACTCCTCCCGGATGAGCATGTAGAGACAGTGGACAGTCACTGGCGTTGACTTTGCAGCAATCCCTCATACTGAGCATGCATGTAGCGACAGTGGAGAGGAAAAACTCCCTTTTAACAGGAAGAAACCTCCAGCAGAACCAGGCTCAGTGTGAGCGGCCATCTGCCACGACCGACTGGGGGTTAGAGAGAACAGAGCAGAGACACAAAGAGAACAAAGAAGCACTGATCCAGGAGTACTTTCTATGGGAAGGAAAAGTAAATGTTAATGGATGTAGCTCCTTTAGTCGTTTCACCTAGAAGGAAGGAACAGATAAACTCTGAGCCAGTTTTCAAGGTTAGAGTCTGAAAGAGAGCACATATAATTAGTTACAGTAAAAGCTCAGTCAATCGCCATGTCTAGGAGAGAGAAAGGGTTAAACACTAAAAGACAGGGCCATGTGGATCGTTGGTAGAGGGTGAGCATTAAGTTGTTGCCAGCAGAAGCTTGGAGGATTCCCCTCTCCAGAAAGGTGTCACAGGTAGACACAGAGTCAGGCCAGGTGTAGCTTCTAGGAAGTGAAAAGAGAGAGAACATAAAGTTAAAAAGTGAAATAACAGCAAATAATGCAAAATTGGAGAGTAGTGTGAGAATGTAGCGAAGAGGGTAAAAGTGGTCATTATGTCCTCCAGCAGCCTAAGCCTATAGCAGCATAACTACACAGAATGTTTCAGTTCAGATTATTTAGTTAAACGGCGCTTATTTTCAACAATGAAATTTCAAGGCACCCCACAAAGGGTACCACTGATGGTCATTGTTATGCTAAAAACCACAAGGATTGGGATACCTCTCTCTGTCAGATTGACCATAACCATTGGAAAAGAGAGGGGGTCATACAGGTAGCAGAAATGGAGGGTGTGTTTGCACCTAGACCATAACTGAGCCGGTTTAGGCTAAACCTGACTACCCCTTACTCCATCCAACAGGGAGGGAGGAAGGTGGAGGTAAAAAATAAGGAAGATAGCTCAGGATAACCTAAGCCACTCTAACTATAAGCTTTATCAAAAAGGAAAGTTTTAAGCCTAGCCTTAAAAGTAGACAGGGTGTCCGCCTCACGGACTAAAACTGGGAGCTGGTTCCACAGGAGAGGAGCCTGATAACTAAAGGATCTGCCTCCCATTCTACTTCTAGAGACTCTAGGAACCACCAGTAAACCTGCAGTCTGAGAACGAAGTGCCCTGTTAGGAACATATGGAACAATACATTTAATAGGATACATATATTTGTCAATTTCAAGTTGTAAGTCCACTTCTGAAAATATGGCTGAAAATGAAAAATAATTGTTAATGTTCTTTTCTTCTCAAATTAAAATTTTAAAATCAGTGTAGATATTAACAAAGCAGTCAATTTCATAAACATTTACATATACTATAACAATTGCATTTAAGCTATCTTCATTCTTAATCCTGTATCCTCTTATCTAACTTTATGTCCTCTTCTACTTCATCCTCCTTTGGTCTTCTTTCAGACATGCATTCTGCTTCCACCAGTAGAACTAGTAGATAGCAGCATTGCATAGTAAATAAGGTTAATGTTTAAAACGTTTTTGGTTTTTTCCTGTACTAATAACAGCATTGACTGGTATATATTGCATACCTCAATGATTTTCATAAAGCAGAACTGGATCAGGGACTTACCCGAAGAGTTGTCTATAAAGTGTCCATCTTCTCTTAGTTGGTCAAATAAATCCATTCAAAACTGACCACATTCACTTCTCAGAAAGAACCACCATCGTTCAATGCGCTGGTTTCCAGTGCTTGGACCAAATGACACACCACCCCTCTGAGCTTGGTCCCCAGAAAAATGCAGAAATCACTGAAGTTCTGCAAAATGTCCATTTTCTGTTCCTAGATCAAGCCAGACTCTGGCAGGGCAACCCCCAGCAGCAATCACAGCATCCATAAAATAGCCATCGATTATCTTGGGGTCATTGTTTGTTTTATGAGCTTCTAGCCATTGCATGTTCCTCGAGAAACCGCCAATGCACCCACTGATTGCAATTCCAAAAGGCTTAATCTTGTCGTAACCTCCAATGTGTCAGACATAACAGTACAGCCCAAAAGTTTGGACACAGTCAAAGAGTTTTCTTTATTTTTTTTCATGACTATGAATATTGTAGCTTCACACTGAAGGCATCAAAACTATGAATTAACACATGTGGAATTATATATTTAACAAAAAATTGTGAAACAACTGAAAATATGTCTTATATTCTAGGTTCTTCAAAGTAGCCACCTTTTGCTTTGATTACTGCTCCGCACACTCTTGGCATTCTGTTGATGAGCTTCAAGAGGTAGTCACCTGAAATGGTTTTCCAACAGTCTTGAAGGAGTTCCCAGAGATGCTTAGCACTTGTTGGCCCTTTTGCCTTCAGTCTGCGGTCCAGTTCACCCCAAACCATCTCGATTGGGTTCAGGTCCGGTGACTGTGGAAGCCAGGTCATCTGGCGCAGCACCCCATCACTCTCCTTCTTGGTCAAATAGCCCTTACACAGCCTGGAGGTGTGTTTGGGGTCATTGTCCTGTTGAAATATAAATTATGGTCCAACTAAACGCAAACCGGATGGAATAGCATGCCGCTGCAAGATGCTGTGGTAGCCATGCTGGTTCAGTATGCCTTCAATTTTGAATAAATCCCCAACAGTGTCACCAGAAAAGCACCCCCACACCATCACACCTCCTCCTCCATGCTTCACTGTGGGAACCAGGCATGTAGAGTCCATTCGTTCACCTCTTCTGCGCCGCACAAAGACACGGTGGTTGGAACCAAAGATCTCAAACTTGGACTCATCAGACCAAAGCACAGATTTCCACTGGTCTAATGTCCATTCCTTGTGTTCTTTAGCCCAAACAAGTCTCTTCTGCTTGTTGCCTGTCCTCAGCAGTGGTTTCCTAGCAGCTATTTTACCCTGAAGGCCTGATTCACACAGTCTCCTCTTAACAGTTGTTCTAGAGATGTGTCTGCTGCTAGAACTCTGTGTGGCATTGACCTGTTCTCTAATCTGAGCTGCTGTTAACCTGCTATTTCTGAGGCTGGTGACTCGGGTGAACTTATCGTCCTCAGCAGAGGTGACTCTTGGTCTTCCTTTCCTGGGGCGGTCCTCATGTGAGCCAGTTTCTTTGTAGCGCTTGATGGTTTTTGCGACTGCACTTGGGGACACTTTCAAACTTTCCCAATTGTTCGGACTGACTGACCATCATTTCTTAAAGTAAAGATGGCCACTCGTTTTACTTTACTTAGAATTTGTATTATGGCAAGAAAAAAGCAGCTAACAGTCTCTTCAGTAGGACTATCAGCTGTGTACTGTATCCACCTCCTGCACAGCACAACTGATGGTCCTAACCCCATTTATAAGGCTTGAAATCCCACTTATTAAACCTGACAGGGCACACCGGTGAAGGGAAAACCATTTCAGGTGACTACCTCTTGAAGCTCATCAACAGGATGCCAAGTGTGTGTGAAGCAGTAATCAAAGCAAAAGGTGGCTACTTTGAAGAACCTCGAATATAAGACATATTTTCAGTTGTTTCACACTTTTTTGTTCAGTATATAATTCTGCGGGTTAATTCATAGTTTTGATGCCTTCAGTGTGAAGCTACAATATTCATAGTCATGAAAATAAAGAAAACTCTTTGAATGAGAAGGTGTGTCCAAACTTTTGGTCTGTACTGTAGATTGGCCCATGACTGTGATTTATGTGCCTCCGTAGCCTGTTTGTATCCATCTGTAACCATGGTACTTACTCAACGTCCCCAGTTGTTGCTCAATGAACACTGCCACTTCCGCCACATCTGTTTTGTTCTTACGTCCCCAGAGACGCTTTTTGCATACAATTCGTTCAATGGTGCGTTTACTCACTTTAAATCCATGTGAATTCTCAAGCAAAGCAAGTATTTCATTTGTTGTAAAGCCATCTCTAAAATTTTTTTCTACCAAGTCAGGTGCCATCCTTTGCGGACTGCTCCAAATGATTAAATGAATGCGTTTGGAAGAAACCCATAATTAGGACTTAAAAATTCGTAATTATGATTTTTATTCTCGTAATTATGACTTCCTGTTGCGCTTTTATTTTGTCTTACATGGTGGAAATAGGCTTCCATATCAATATCTTCTCTGCTGATTTAATTATTTATATCATTTGTGAAGATGTTGTCAATTATAAATTGTTGAGGTGGACGATTCTACTGGGTCAGGTGATCTTTGAAAAAAAAAAAAAAAAGAAAAAAGAGTGGAATCAAGCATTGTGTTAACAAACACAATCAAAATCTCCACAAACGCACAAGGCACTATGTTGGTTCTAATAAATTTACTCTCCAGCCAGTCATAGCAGTCTATTATGGACCCAGGTGTTCTGTTTATATGCTTATTATATTTTTACTTGATTTTGTACATATTTCTTTTGTGATGCATTCAAGTATATTTTCAACCACAGTTGACATTATCTAGTACTGAAAAGTCAAATGGTTTGCCCATATAACTTGCTACTCCACCTCCATCTTTATTTCTGTTCATAAATCACAATTCAGAGCCACTGAGTTTGAAAGTTGTTCCCTTTTCTATACTCATCCAAGTTTTCAGATACTGTAATGTTAATGGTTTTGAGAATGTCGCTAAATATTGCTTAAGATTGTTGAAGTTGCTATGCATACTGCTAATTTTAAAATGTCTGATTTTAAAGTTCTCAGATGTAAAGATGTTATAACATTGTTTAATTGTACAACAGCTGACGTTTAGAGTTGGAAAAAAGCCAATATCTGTGTCAATTTCACCTCCAAAAATCAGTCTGGTAGTGCTCTGCGTACTCAGATAGCATTTCAGATGAGCCTGTATGTTTATTTATTCTGTGTCATCACTATGTCCAGATGTGGTTCTGTCTACTGTGTACATTTGTGTTGCGTTTGTGTGTACAATGCTCATACCTCATTTATTTCTTAGTTGTCTGAAAACAAGCCAGTAATCACAATCCAGGTTTTGCTGAATGTTTCAACCCTTTTCCTTTCTACTGTTGCCACATGCATGTTTAGTGTGAGGGATTGGTGAAACGTTAACTTGAGACAATCAACTGTCCATTGTCACTACAAGGAGTTTCCTTAGCTTGAAAACATTTTAATCAGTTAGCAAAATACACTAAACTTGACCAATTTGTTTTGTAACTAGAATCGTAACAGATTTTAAGCAATTGAATTTGAATCTGTTAGTGGATTTAACCGGTCACATTTCTGCATATAAATTAAAGTTGTTTTTTTGTCGTTTAAGAAGACATTTGTTAATTTAAGCTATATACAAAAACTAAATTAAAATTATTATAAAAAAATATTATAATTAAAATTTCAGCTCAGATTCAAAAGAGTTTCCTAGGAGAGAAGTGAGATCATTAGACTCTCTGTCCATCTCACAATGTGCGAGTTTTCCTGAGGTTGAGGGAAGGCCCCTCTTTTTAGTTTGCAGAGGGATGATTGCTTGTCCAGCTCACCTTTGCCCTTTCCTTTAAGACTGATGGCTCTGTTCTCCACTTATTACTGTGTGCCCCATTATACGTAAAACTAAAAGCCTTTGCTTTTTACTACAACTTTTTATTACCTCGATCTAACAAACTGGAATGTGAAAAAAAAACTTTATTTAGTGAAATTTTGTTGAGACATTACAGACATTTCAAATATTGTTCATATCACACGTTTACTGAGGTTTGCAGTAATCCTGTTCTTTTGGAGAGACTTGCCAAAAGTCCAGTTTGTCAGATCCAGCTGCTGCATCTGCAAAGATCGAAACAAAAAAAAAGAAACGTACATTACACAGACTGAACCATGTGTCACTGAAGGTTTACAAAGTTAAATAAAATTGACTTTCAAGCCTGTGCTGAATAATTTTATACAAATATAATGAATTACATAGTGTAAATTTCCTTGATTTTTAGAAGAGAAACTTTTCAATATTTTATAATATAATCAAAAACATGTCAGTAAATCTACTGAGAGTGAAACTCATTGCTCAAGTTGCTTTATTTGGGTGGCTATAAATTAAAGTCAAGAAAACCCCAAATTCACTTTGTCTGAAAATTACAAAAAAAGTTTTTTTTTAAATACAGAAATATGAGCCAACTGAAGTATGTCACACTTTGGACCTGATAAAACACAGTAGACCCACACCAGCAGATGGATGACCTCCATAAATCATCACAGACTGAAAAGTTCACACTGGACCTCCAGCAGCGTGGATTCTGTATCTCTCCACTTTTACTCCAGAATCTGGGACCTTGTTTTCCAAAACAGACAGCTAAATTTACTTTTTCCTGAAATGAACACTATGGACTGCTGGGCAACATGTTTAAATAGGTAAGCCAGACTTTGTTTTTCTTCTGATAAAAATCATTGGTGGTCTCCTGTAAAAATCCTAAATGGCACCAATCCATAATCCACAAAACTAATAGAAATAATGAGCATAAATACATTACTGTATCTAATAAAGATATGAACAAAGTCTTTATGAATAAAAATAAATTGACTTTTGAATGAATTTTAAATATATTAAGATACAATCAAGTGTTCTGAACAAATTAAGGTTGAATGAGCATATGTAGGCGAAACCCCCCTCCCAAAAAAAAAAAAAAAAAAAAAAAAAAAAAAAAAACTAGGTGCAGGTTAAGAGAGAGCAGAAAACCAACCCAGAGTTCAAAGTGAACAGGACACAAACCAGCTTTCAAATATTACAGAAGACAGACAAAAACAGTTATTTTCTTTTGTCTGTGGATGTGTCTTAAACCAAATTCAACTCAGATATTTAGTACGAAAAAGTTACTTGAAAAATTGATGAAGTTCCAGCACCTCACACTAAAAGTGAAAAACAGTAACTGCCCCACCAAAAATTCCTATATGCTTTACCTTCATCACTCGGGGCAGGAACTTGGGAAGTTTCTGACAAAACAAACAGCCCAGGTCTATGTAAGGGGAAGTAGCACTTCAATAATGTACAGCATCACACAGGTCAGACCTACCTGGTTTGATTCCAAGGTCAGAGTTATCAAAGAACTGTTTGGGACAGCTTCTGGACAGCAGCTCTGAGCATTCACCTGCATCAAAAAATCTGCTTTTGGGCGAGTCGAGCAGCAAGTTTGCAGCAACCACAGGTTTGCAAGGAGACTCTACAAACTTTCGAGAGGAATCCAGGAATTTCTTGGCAGGGAGACCATTTTTTTTAGGTGAACTGAATAACAAGGTAGACTCTGAAGTTGAAGGAAGGCCCCTCTTTTTAGGTGTACAGGGGGGTGATTGCTTGTCCAGCTCAACTTTGCTCTTTCCTTTAAGACTGATGGCTCTGTTCTTCCACTTATTAGTCTCTGCCTGCTGGCTGGAAACCAAGCTGATGAGAGAAAGGACACAAGAGGTCAGAAATTAGAAGTCTAAACTTTCCCAGCACTATAACTCTAATAGAATCTATGCAGTTTTTCTTCAGGCAAAGCTCAGATGGTGACAACTAAATGCAGAAAGGGTTTGTGCAAAATCAGTTTCATTGACAAAACCACCAGCTCGCTTCAAAGAGTTTTTTAAAATCCCAAAATATCAATGTTATCCTTCAACACCGAACAAATCTCAAGCTAAGGCATACATTCCAGCTCTTGTAAGATTACTCGCATTAAGACAAACTTGCATGCACATGTACAGTGCATGTACCCAACGAAACTAAACGCAATACATTTGCTTTTACAATAAAAAGGGAAGTACAGAATCTCAAACTGGATCAGGTTACCTTTCTAGCTCTGTGATTCTCAGATGAAGCTGTTTAACTTCTTCTTCAAGTTTGGTCTTCTCTAACAGACTGCTGCTCTGGATCACAGGACCTTTGGGGTTTGTTAGTCGCGCATGAAGCTCCTTACCTGTGAGAACTAAACGTAGAACAAAATTACATCGACCATAATAGTTTGTAATTTTAGAACAAAATTGTCCTTTACTGTCCCACAGTGGGGAAATTCAGGTGTGTCAGCAGCAAAGTAAATGGCAAATAAAGGCATGCAGGTACTAGAAAATGCAAAAAAACTCTATAAGATCAAAAATAAAGATCAAAAAGTAAGAGAAGGCTGTATCGTAAAAAAAAAAAAAAAAAGAACAAAGCAATAGTATACAGTTATTAAAAATGGCTATAATGTAAGTGCAACTGACTAAGGTGATGAATAATTGTGCATAAAAACATGACAGACTGTTTACAAAAAAAAGGAAAAAAGCAAACAGTGTAAATAACAGCAGGGATGTTACCACTGTAGGCAAATGTGTCCCAAATCTGATTTTTTTGGGGCCAAGTGATCTGGGGCCTCATGTACGAAAAAGTGTGCAGCTTTGATACTAAACGTTTGCTCATTCATAGCTCAATGCTGATGATTATAATGACGTGAATATGCTTCCTATTTCTTCTATTAGGAAGACTTTCACCACACACTATGCGAAGTCCTTTAAATCTTTACCACCATTCAGGACGTCACATAAAAAAAGGAAAAAAATAACCTAGTAGCTTGCCATCGCGCACGGAGATTTGTTCCCAACACAACTATTATTATTAGATTAATTATAATTATTTATATAGTATAAAGGAATGATGAGTTGAGAAAGCCTTCGTGCCACTGCATTTGCAAATTGGTTTGGAGTTGAAAAAAGTTAATATCTGTCAATTTCAGATAGCATTTCAGATGAGCCTGTATGTTTATTTATTCTGTGTCATCACTATGTCCAGATGTGGTTCTGTCTACTGTGTACATTTGTGTTGCGTTTGTGTGTACAATGCTCATACCTCATTTATTTCTTAGTTGTCTGAAAACAAGCCAGTAATCACAATCCAGGTTTTGCTGAAAGTTTCTACCCGTTTTCCTTTCTACTGTTGCCACATGCATGCTCAGTGTGAGGGATTGGTGAAACGTTAACTTTAAACCATAAAAGCTCAAACTTATGGAAAAAAAAAAAACAAATCAGGTTTGATGCTCTATGAATTAAACAAAACTGAATGGAGTCATATTTCAGTATATTTAAATGAGGTTTAGTCCTCTAAAGTTTATTATTCTCGATCGAAAAACTTGGCATGTACAAAAATGAGCGTTAAGCGAAAATGTGCGGAATCCATGCAGAGTTGTACGTTAAACATTGCACTGCAAGATTTTTGTGCGCAAGTACGCTTTATACATGAGGCCTCAGGTCAGGCTGCTTAAAGCAAGTGGGAATGCTCAGATCTGGCCAGTATCTGACTTTTTCAGTGCACATTTGAGCCACATTCATATGTGGTCCTAAATTCGACTTGTATCTGATCTTTTGGAATGTGACTCCAGTGGGAACGACCAAGGCGGATTAGATGCGACTTTGATGTCACTTTCCATCTCATTCATCACAACTTTGCGTCGCCCAGCAGGAAACGGTAGCAGTTAGCAAAACAGACTGGAATAATACTGGACAGTAGAGAGACAGCGGGACATTAGAGCTCGTTAATAAACTGAGAAAAAGGGTTACAGGAGTCCCGGCAGTGGTTCTCCTAGGGTTCCTGTGCTCTGGGGGGCCTTTGGATGTATGTGGCTCGGATCTCCTCCGTATCTGTCCTGGGTCTAGGGGGGCAGGTCTGTGGCTCTTCACACTCACTATTGCATATTTTTATGGAGAAACCTTGTATACACAAGCACGCTCACGCTCAGACCCACAGGTGTTTAGATTCAGGTGTTAACAGATACACAAATTTTCCATATTGAGCCGCATTTACCACTAAATCCATCTTGCATTGATAAGTACTGTGCACTTTTCGGTAAAAAAGCTGGTAATATGAATGTTTCTGTAGGTGTAAAAGCAAGCAGGGTGTTATCTTGTATTCTCTTCATCCTTCTTTCTTTCCTCCAATCTATTCTGCTTCTCTCCCTTTTCCTTTTTGCCCCCCTTTCTCTCTTTCGTGCTTATTTTTTTTCCTTTTCATTTCAGTCTCCGTAACAATTGAAATAATCCCACAGCAGTTTCTAATAAAGTTTCTTATTATGAATATCAAGCAGAGCTTTAAAGCGTTAGCTGTAATGCTCCACTTGTAAAAGTAAATGGGCTTTTTCTTGGCACTCAGACAATTCTGAGTGCTACTCTGCCGGTAAAAAAATTAAAATAAAAAAAAAGGCGGCCAGTAAATATTTTCCTATAGTAAGATAGGTTTTTGTTTCAGCCATGGCACGACGAGACGGACTTTAAAGCAAAACTGCAAACCTCTGACCGCGTTGAAGTTAGTTTTAGGTTGGATATTGGATATTCTTGCTCTGCGAATTCAGTGGGCTCATCCTCCCGTTTGACCCGATGCAGGCAGTCTTATTATGGGCAGCTGCTCCCTGCCTGCTCACTTCTCCAGCAGATGCTGGTTCGCTTAAGGACCATCAATACATTTCAAAACCAAACACGCTGTTTTATGGTGGTTTTGTTTTGTGTGTTTTGGGGAAAATTTTTGTGCGTCTGAACAGCTTTCTTTTAGCTTTCAGCCATAGTTTATGATTTGTAAATAGTAACTTGTGTCCCCGTCACATGTAGTCCCTACTCAGCCCTGGTAATATCTGCTCAGGAGCTGGTATGACCAGGTACCGGTACCGAAAAAACAGTAATGGAAACTCTTGCAAAGCGCGCCAAGTGGAGTGGAGCTGGGCTAAAAAGAGCCTGTGGAAAAGAGGCAATTGATTAAAACTGAGTGCACCTGAGTCACGTGCAAGATCTTAAGTATCCAATGCAGGATTACAATTGATTTAGAGGGTATTGGCTGCTTATAAAAAAAAAAAAAAAACTTTTACCAAGAATTGATGGAGGTAAAACCCACAACTATCAGCAAATGGACATACCTGGTTAATAGCTTCTGCTAGATGAAAAAAGATCACTTTTAAATGTACCTTTGTAAAGGAATGTTTACATTGATTACTGGATAATCTGCACTCTGCAGTTTGTGAGCCTCGTCTGGCCAAAGACAATGATAAAACTAAATATGAACTAGAACAATCACATACATGATTTATGTTTCGTTCCATTTATACTCCACTTAATCTTGAAAAATTGTGAGGGGAATGTAGTGAATTAGTTAACATATTGTAAAAATGTATAAAACATCCATTAGTCTGCATCACTGGAGACAGATCAGGGAATGGTGACTTACATGACTCCTCGCCCTTCTGCTGTGATCTCAGATCCTGCTTCAACTTCCTTAGTGACTCCTCCTTTACACTCAGCACCATCTTCATCCTTTCTAACCTAAAAGACCCAGAGATCTACTAAGTCAAGACATAAAAAAATACAGCTTCAAGCAGCCTTTTACAGCCCTTACATCTTGGTGGCATGAAAGCCAACTGAGGGCCTTGAGCACCACCACCTCTCTTCAGTGTCTCTCAGCTTCATAGAACATCAGCGTAGCCAGTAGGTGGTGGTGTAAATAGCTGCTATTCCATTACAAATAATGTAGAAAAAACACAATTTCGCAATTGCTGTGTTTCCATTAAATAAGAAATTGCAATTAAAACCACATATGAATATGCTTGCTCACGCAATTTCCCTACTACTTCCTTCTTCGTCTTTTTTGGCTGTAATAACCTGTTGTTGATCACTTGACTTGTGTGATGTGAAAAAAGTGTTTTCATTGCAGTTGTGTAAAATAAACCAATTTCGATACAGCCAAAAAAAAAAAAAAAATCACCTCATCATGGTGCAAAACCTTTTTATTGAAAAACGTTTTTAGTTTTTTCTCAAAATTGCTGAGTTTCCATTAAGCGAATTTATTTTCGTAATTACAATTTGATGGTCAACAGAAACACAGCTAATGAGCTTAAGAACTGCATTCAATAATAGTCAATCATGAGATGGCAAAAAGCTAGGTGAAATGGGACCTTGCACCTATTTTCTGTTTGGTTATGATGGATTGCTGAGGACTATACTCAAAAACAGACTTTCTGTGACATTTGGATTATGCAACATGAACCTATAATCTATCAGACAGTTTTTAATGTGATTCAGAAAAAAACAGTTCTCAGCAGTCGAGTGAGGACGTAAAGAGATCATGGTTGGGCTTAGATCTTGTATGAGAGAGATGAAGCAAAGTCAGATTTGTGGCCTACATGCTTTCTTACAGTCTTTATATAAAGTTTAATCATCAATCCATTTAGAGTGTGCAGACTCATTTTCATACCCAACAAACAGAAATTTCTCAAAGAGTTCATTTAAAATTTGCACAAAGCTGACATAGCACCTTTGTTCCAAAATGGCCACCTACTTGAAGGGTTAAAGGGGACCATGCTTACATTGATAAAGAGTTTAAGGTCAGGCCTCCCCTAATACTTTAAGTTTCTCCAAAGGATTCTTAGCAAGTTTTATCTGATAAATGAACAACTAGAGGAAAATGTTGTTTAACAAAACCTGTTAAACATAATAAAAAGGTGCCTTGTAGCAAAATGGTTAACTTTATTGGGTGTGGGACAGAGGTCAGCATCCTTCTTAGTCCCAAGAGTCATTTTGCCCTTGGTCTAACAAAATAAAATTTGTTTAGAGCCATAAAAGAAACCACATTTATGAAAAAGTTCGAAAAAATATTTAGCCAACCTAAACAGTCAGTCAGTCATTTTCTACCGCTCATTCCATAGTAGGTCGCGGGGGAGCTGGTGCCTATCTCCAGCAGTCTATGGGCGAGAGGCGGGGTACACCCTGGACAGGTTGCCTGTCTATCACAGGGCAACACACAAACAACCATGCACACACTCATTCATACACCTAAGGGCAATTTAGAGTGAGCAATTAACCCAACAGGCAGTTCTTTGCACTGTGGGAGGAAGCCGGAGTACCCGGTGAGAACCCACGCATGCACGGGGAGAACATGCAAACTCCATGCAGAAAGACCCCCGGCCGGGAATCGAACCCAGGACCTTCGTGCTGCAAGGCAACAGTGTTACTAGTGCTACCTAAACAATGTAAAGCATAAACATCAATGTTGCATTAAAATACTGCAACTGCTCAAACCAGCCTTGCTTTTATGTAGTCCTATAATCAAACAGATTGCTTATTTTACCTAATTATTGTCCCAGGTTATGAAGAGCTACTTTGAGAGCCTAGAGAGCCTCCTGTGGTTCCATAGCCACAGGATTGCTGTGGTTTACGTGTCAGCTCTTAGAGGTGAATTATTTAGGTTTACACATGTTCATAATTTATACATGAAACTGGTTTGGATTGCTGTGGTTAAAGGGCACCTTTTTAGTAATTTTTCCAGACTTTTGTAATTTCTTTCAAACACAAAATTCATTGAATTTGAATGTACTGCTAGTTTTCCTGACTCTTCATGCAAGTTTAATTCCACAGGAAGGCATTTGTCATGACAAAAAACCCTTCCACTTTAAAAGGCCTTCTCACTGCCATTGCTAACAAACTCCCAACGGCAAACAAACACTGATTTCACAGAACTTGTAAGTAAAAACTGGTCTAGCAAATGAAAAGAACCGAGTCAAAGAGTAAGGATAATCCAAGGCTCCTTACTCTTGATGATGTTCATCAGTCACTGAGGCGAACTTAACCTCCATTTCAAAGAGCTTGCTCCGAAGGTTCTCCAGCTCAGCTGCACTGGGTGATGCCTTCTTCTAAACAAGAGGAGAAAAAAAGCTTTAGCAAAGAGAAACTAAATGCTAATAAAATCAAAGCTTTAACGATGCTCTAAAAGGTAAATATCAGACATACTTCAGACTCTTCCAGTTTGACCCTCAAGGTCAGGATTGCATTCTCCTTCTCCTTCACCAGCACACGAGAATCCAGCAATTCAGTCTGTAGGAGCTGAATGGCCTGTTTGTGGTTCGACTCTGTGTTCTTGGCTTCGGCCCTTGCCCCCTCTAGCCGTTCCATATGTTCACGCAGAGCCTAAAACACAGAACCACTGTAATCATCTTGCAACACAACAGGCACGTTACCTGGGCCTGTACATTAAAACAGAAGGTGGGGAAGAGGCTGCACTGTTCCCAATTTATTTTTTGGATCTCTGCGCAGAAACAGCATTCTGCTGTTTCTGCGATTATATATTTTTTTATATTATTTTTATAAAGCCTATTCATATTAAGACCTTGGTGACTTTTTTGCTCTCATTTGCAGCACCAAACTCGGCAGCTGTCATGCATCAGAAATTACAGTTTGGTGACCTATGCAGCTAAGATAGAACGGTCTTCCCCATGAGTAACTGCTTATGATCCTATCACTTCGTTCTGGTGTTGTGTGTGAGGATCTCCATTTTAGTGAAATATTTTTGAAGATGGGATACCATGTCTGTATAGCGCAAAAACCCAATTCCCAACGACTTGATGTCTGCAAATTCTTCACAGTGTAAGGGTTTATGATTATTTATCAAAAAATATAATTTGAAAATCATAATTTAAAAGAGATAAATTCTAACCAAAAATCATATCTTATGAATAAATATCAGAGATACACCGGCTATCAGATGGTAGAACGGTAGGGTCACGGCCCTTAGCCACTAGCAGCTGATAGCCCCAAATCGCAAACAAAGGGTCATAAAACTTTAAAGGCGGTGGACAAACCCCAGAGGTAATAAAAGGATGGGATGGACAATGGAGTGGGCAGGCCACGAGGTCCAGGCTGCAGTTTGTTTTGAATGAAAAACGTCCAAAGCTCAGCTTTAACTCCTGGCTGATTGGCAATCAGCAGGACAAATGTATCCAACTTGAGCTCAACCGTTCATTTTGCTCCCACATTTTTCAAACAGTAAATCTAAACACTTCAGCATAAAACACTTCAATATTGTATGCAGCAAGTAATTACCTTGGATTAATGGTAAAACTAATTCGCCTTAACTATGCCTCACCCTGCCCAGGCCTCTAAATACACCTATCCAATTTAATATAAAAAGGACAAAATTACTTTGACGTTGATTTCTTCTCTTCACCGGCTTGAGGATGGGTCATGGGTCTGCAGAAAAACAGGGAGGAACCAGAGTGTCTCTAGTCTGTGATCAACTCAAAAACGGTAAATTTCTCATTCGTCCAAAACATGGAAAATGTGAGGAACCGTTGCAGTGGACTGAAAAAAAACAAGGGGAAAGTTGTGTCCTTGGAAACAAAACCTCTGCGGGTTTCACCTGCGCCTGGGTTATGTCCAACAGTCTTCGATCGGAGTATGAATCTTCTGATCTTCTTGTATTAGACAGATTTCCAGCTTTCAAGCTCTTCCGGGAATGGCCAATGTGGAGGAAAAGTAAGCCCGCCCGCGAGCTTCTATGCTCCAGAGATTGCCCCCTCACGTCGTAAGCTACGACTTGGAATGCCGGCTAAAAGTTTGTTTCCTCAAATGGCAGGTTGAACCCCAACAACAGTAACAACTGTAATGAACTTTGTTTTTTTAACTTTGCGTTCTCAGAGTTAGAGGGAGCTTTGACACTGGTAGCTCAATCTTCTTCCAGTTAACAGTGGCAGGTAAGATCAGCTTTTTTACTTCAATTCAAAAATGCTTTATTAATCCCAAAGGGAAATCAAATGTTCGTGTAGCTATTATGCAGGTTTCATTAAAAGTGCTGCCGAAGATGCTGATGGCTGTGGGCAGGAAGGATCTCCTGTAGTGGTATGTTTGATCTCCAGCAGATCTGAATAAGTCTCTGAAGACACTCTTTTACTTCTTTTTTAGCATTTGTTATGATACATAACCATAGCAACAAAGTGTACAGCAACAATGTATCAGTAAAAAACCTTCTGCACAGCATCCAATACCAGAGAGGATAATAGTACATAAAAATGCATTTTTTAAATATACTCCAACCTGCTGCCACCTTGAGCGGCGCAATTCTAGAATTATCCTTACTTATGCTTCAAGGCAGAACCACGTAATATGGTGGCAGAACCACGTAATATGGTGGCAGAACCACGTAATATGGTGGCAGAACCACGTAATATGGTGACTAACCCTAAACAGTTATCAAATATTTTCTTTTAGTTTAACCCCAAGTGAATAAGGTGTGGCTAATTTTTTCCCACTTAGAAGCAAAAAGTTGAGGATGCAATATATGGTGTGGCACTTGCCCTCTTCAGAGTGCTGCTTTTGTGTTCCTCAATATTAGGTCAAAAATTAACAATCTGATAACTGAGCTTCGATGATGTTTATAAAGTCAGAATCATCCATTCCTGCATCTCGATGCACCTCACCCCTTACCAGCAAGTAAGAAGCTGAAGCTGGCAGCTTCTGATTTGGTACCTAATGGGCTATTCCGTAAAATTGACCAACTCAACACAACCTTTGATGTGTTGTAGTTCAAAATCTAACCTACATAACCTAGAACTGGGTTGTTTTACACTAACTGTTCATTATAATGAACAGTTTGTGGTTTGTAAAACCTTATTCTACAAAGAGGGTGATTTGAGTATCAGCACTTGTTACTTGTGGTCCTGCCGAAACAGGTCACACCTGAACAGAATTATTGTACACTGATGGCAGATTACAAAAACTGGGATTTGTGTAACTTGTTAGATTTGTAAAAACAAAACTTTGTTTAGTAAAGTTTACATTTCTTAATCTGGATTTGATTAAATACTCATTTGAAACATCTTGTGTTTTTATTAACATTTCTCCTTCCTCAGTGTTTGATATTCATCTCCCTCTTTATCCATCTTTCTATTCATCTCCTGCTCCTACCCATTCCTGTCATCTGGGTTTCCATCTGCATGGTGACAAACAATTAACAGCAGTACATTTTTATTTTATTTTTTTATAACAAAAATTTGGAAAAAATATAGAAAAAAAATCAAACTATAATATACTCTAATGTTTTTAAATTTATTTCCTCCAGGTACATCTTGCCGGTAAGGAGAAGCCATGTTACACTATTGAAGAAAGGTGGATCCCAATCATCTTTTATGATGATGGCAATTAGACATTAGACCTGCTGGACAGCACTGAAGCACTGCAGCATGGTCCTTTCAGACAGGATAATATACATGCTTTCAAAAGTAAGTTAAGAACAGGATTCTACACGTTTTCTGATAACTTTTATAAAACATCCTCAATTAGTACCAGAGAAGATTATGTTAGCTCAATGATCACACAGGTGGTGATAAAATCTGCACTTGGTTGCCATTACAAAAGAACTGGACCACAAACCTCGCACAAAAAGGCCCCACCTCTCCTGGTTTCTCGCCTCCACACCCCATCCATGCGCAGTAGGTTACATGCAACATAATCTCCCCTCTTTCGTTAAAGAACAGACTAGAACACCGATCTGTAACCACATTTTAACTTAGCATCATAACGGAAAAACAAACTAATGCTATTGTTTGTTTTTGTTTTTAGTCTTTCAACTGCCATCCACCTTCACCAAGGGCTCTGAGCAATCCAATTGTCCCAACTGTTGTTAAGCAATTGCCCTTCGGTAGATGTCCATATTATTTCTTGAATTGTCCCTGAGTTAATAAGTTCTTTGTAACTGAGAAGAGGCTTCGTCTCGAGATCAGCATTATCAGATTTTGTAGACTTGAGGGTCTCGAGATGGTAGTGGTTGTTCATTACACAGGTAATGGGCAGGATGTTGTGTGTGCCTTCACCACCTTGTTGATATGCATTCCTGACCATCTTTCTCCTCTTCAAATACATTGTTTCTTTTCCAGTTGTCAAGTTTGGCTTGTGAGAAAATATCCTCCTCCAACACTAGTATTTCATCTCTTTTGTTGTTAGTGTATGACCTGTCCTTTTCAGATGTCATCACTTCAATTGCTGTGGATCCAGCAATTTTCTCTGCTTCACTGTATTTTAAGTTATACCAGTATATGTGCTTCCCAGTGGCTTTTCCTGCTCAGCTGGTTATTTTTCCAGTAAACTTCTGACCCATTTCTATGTGCATTTAACTACTTGTCCATTAGTCAGTATCAGTCCTTCGCTGCCTCCTGCTAAGTGTGCCAGTGGGAGATCTCCCTCTCCAGGATGACTTGAATTACACAAGGAATCACTGTTTTCTGCAGCACCAGCTGGTTCATGACTTGTTAATACCATTTCCTCATTTTCAAAATCATTATCTTCCTCATCAAGTGTCACTGCTGGAATCTTGAAAGGTTCTTCATCTGTTTTAATTGGATTTCCGTTTTTGGATTTCACTTTAGCTAGTCCACTTACATTATCTTGAAGCCAAGTAGTAATGTTAACATTATCTTTTGATTCCTTCACATTTGTTAGCTTTACATGCTCTGTTTTTTTAGGACAGACCTTTGCCCAGTGATAAGTACTTTGGCATATAGCGCATTTAGTTCTTCTGTGTTGAGTGGAATAGTCCCTGCACCCGTTCTCTGCGGTTGCTCTGAGTTTGAACTGTGTTTATGCTTGCCTGTGTACTTTGTGAATGTGGAGTCGCCCTCTTGTGGTAGACGAACGTTATCGGCAAAAAAATTTTTCAAGGTTGATTTCATATCATCAATAGAGACAGTTGAACAGCAAGTGCTAGCTGTTTGTCATTAACATTTAGCCCTGCTGTGTATATCAGCTTAAATGCTAACACTGTATCTGGTAGTTTCATTTAGAACTTGCAGAACTTAATCCATCATGGACATTCCTCACTGTCTGTTGATACGATCAAACTCCGTATTGTTGATCCTTTACTTTTAAACACACAAAGTTGACTTAGGTCAAAAGCACGGCCATCGCCGTATAAGCGTTAAGGTCTGCCACGATGATGTCCAGCGAGGTTTCCCTTGCTCTTCCCGATAGCAACAACGTAACCGCTAGAGTTCGCTTCTTTTTGTCCAAATTGGTAGCAAGTCTCCAGTTTTCAATCTCATGTCTCACAAGAAGGCCCCACCTCTCCTGCCTACATCCCCACATAGTTTATTGTAAACATCACCACTTCAGGATTTCCCAGTCAGCACAGTGCCTTCATCGAGCTGAAATATTGTTAACCCCACTACAGTCACAGGATGCTAAATTCGCCTTATCTCATGAGTTCCAGATCAAAATTGAATCAGCTGGGTCACATCACTAAATCTTTACCTGGACCAATATCATTTTTTATTTTTATTCCATAATGTGTAGAGAGGTCAATAAAGCCACAATGGTGCACGCTGAAGTGTTGTAGCATAATGGCCTCAATGTGACAATGTTGCATTCATTCAAAACTTGATTTGGGAAGAATGAGTGATTATCATGAGTCAGCAGCAGACACAAGAGCAATTATGGGCCATAAATATGAAAGAGATGGCAGACTTACCTTAAGGTCCCCTACTGCTTGTTGAAGTTGAAGAGCAAGCTGCTTGTAGTCCATAAGTAAGGACGACTCTGTTTTTAGAGGAGTTCCCTCCAGCTCCTGCAGCAGAGTTACATTTTTTCTTTTCTCTTCTCCAAGCTGAGAATCTCTTTGGGTATCCAGCTGCTTTAGTTCTTCAAAAACTTTATTGTGTTCATTATATATGACCTACCATAGCCAGGAGAAGAAGACGGAAGCCAAAAATGTGAAAAACCACAAACAAAACGTTTGCTTAGTTAAATGTAACGGACTCTGAATCTAAGTGAAACCTGCATTAAAGCAAAATTAGTCAAAGATTAGGCGCACCTGTAAAAGCCTCTTCACATTTTGGATAACTGAACGTCTACGTTCAGCTTCTTGGCTGAGAATGCACTCCAATTCATTGAAAACAGGCTGGTTGGTTCCAGCCTGAAGAGCCTCCTTAAATTTTACCCTCTCGATGATTTCAGCTCTCCGCACTGACAGATATGATGCCAGGTTGGCCCAGAGCTTCTCCAATATGGTCTCCATTTTCTGCACAGAAAACAACGAAAAGGATAATTTTCTTCAGCCAGGAACTGCATGCTGTCATTCAAATCTACACACCATGGGTTTACGCAACTCAAACAAGCTGTTTATTATCAGTAAGTTCCATTAGCATTTTGACAGTTTTTATATTTATATACACATATACAAGGGCGTAACTTTAGGTCTAGCATGGGGGGGTATACAACTGTTTCCCTGTATCCTCTATTATTCCGAAAAATAAAACAAAATTGTCCATCTGTGATTAACTATGATTTATTTCTTATTAATTCTGCACCTTTAAACAACCCAGAGCTGTATGTTTAGGATCAGAAGATATGAAAGAAGAGGGAGGCTTACTTTTGCTCTTTCTGCCCTGTCTTTTTGGCACCAGGAGATATTTTCCTGGTTCAATGCGCAACACCTGTTCTTGTCTACATGTAGAATTTGACTATAGGGACCGGCTGCAGCCATGAGATGCAATGTGGTGATCTGAAGGACCTTTTAATGTGTTTAGTAACTTTAAGATTAAGTGCTTTGATTTTGACCAGGGTAAAGGATCAGATATTTTTCACATCATGATCCAGATCCAGCTAGAAGCTTACAGAGAGGGTTCCAAGTCTTTTCTATCACAGCCAGGCCATTTAACTTCGACTGCGACTGGGTGCATATAAAAGGTTAACTTTTCTTTTCATCACAAACTCTTTGATCAAGCAGCATCAAACAAATACAGCATGTACAGGTTACAGACATGGCCATGAGGATAATTTTATGGTAATCTGGTGGGTTTAGTGTATTTTGGCTGAGTCCTTTCCTTAGGATAAATGCAATAGAAGAAGATTGTTTGAAAATCTTTGGTCATCAGGCATGGTACCAGATGGGCAGTTTGTAATCTGAGAATATTTAGACAATTTTTGGACAGCAGTTATTTTAGTGAGTTTATTAAATTTGGGTCAAATAATGTGTTTTACTCTCAAAATGAGAAATATTTTTTCCAAAAGGTCTTTGGTCTATGGGTATAGGAGTTCCGACATGGAATACTCCCTCAATGAATATTTTAACAATTTTAGGTCAACCCGTGGATTTTCCTTTTTCTCAATTTCAACCAGATCTGGTAAATAACCAAACTGGATTCTAATAGTTAAACCTTTTCAGTTCCAAGAACTTTAGTAAGCAAGTCTGAATCTGACCCTATGAAAGATGCAATAATCATCGCTTCATAATAGGTTGGCGAGGCACGTAATGTGGCATGGCCAGGGGGCGGAAACGCTCGAAATGGAACACTTTCATAACTACTCGCAGTTCTAGTTTCATTTGCAGCTAAATTTTAACTGTATAAATAGGCCCAAATGAATGACTCTACACAACTATTTAAAGCACTGAGGAGCAGATCTTACCTGCTGGTAGAGCTGATGTTTGACCAGAAGCTCAGAGAGTCTCTGATTCCACAGTGAGTGGAAATCTTCATTGTTGACAGAGTATTTGGGAGCGCAAACTCTGGACAGCAGCAGGTCCTGCAGCCGGCTCTCCTCAAAGACCGCCAAATCTTTATTTAACACCACCTCAGATATTTTCACAAACCCACTTGCATGCATTTGGAGTTGTGCCTAATTATCCAAAAAGCAGGTATTATCAGTTTCTAATAGATTTAAGTCATATTTATGAAATTTTAAAATGGCTTTTAAAATAGGAACAAGAATAAGAATAATATTTACAAGAATTCTCATGAAACTCTGCCATGTGTGCAGTCCCAGCTGACAAATGTTACCATAGGCAACCATGACAGATTTTGGATGACCGGTCAGGTAAGTATGCTTCAAGGAACACTGCACTCTCATAACCTCCTCTGGGGTTTCAGAGTCATATGTTAAACACGTTTCTGTAAACTGTTGGAATTTTCCAAAGGCCTCCTGAAATGACAGAAATTTGTAAGGTTCTAGAAACATAAAACATTTATAAAATATTGTCTTTGAGGCCCAGAGGCTGACTCCTTTTGGATTGGCACTATATGAATAATAAGTAATGTGTATTACATCAAGGTGGCTAGCAGAGTCCTGCAGGCGTGATATGGTCCCCCTGACTGTACTGGGCCTCTGCTCCAAGTTGTTCAACTGCTGTCTCAGGGCTGAGAGAGATGCGTTTGCTTCACTGACAAACTGAAAAAAGTCAAGAAATAAAATGTCAGATGTCTAAGAATGTGTGTTCGATTCATCGTCACAAACTGACCGGTGTGCTTGTGCAACTGGCCTTGCATCTTGTAAAAACTCTTGTTGCGTGCCAAACTTTTGTTTATGAAAATGATCCATGCTTGGACTGAACTTCGTGGTAAAGGATGAGAATTGAAAAATACGAACAAAAAGGTAAAACCAAAGATTTGATCAAATATTTGGACAGTAGACAAACCTGCTGGGAGGAATCCAAGTTAACTTCAGCAAGAGCTCTTCTTTCCTTTTGCTTCTGCAGCTCCTCCTGGAGGTCCTGCAAGTGACAGCAGTAACAGAAACAGATCTTAAAGACTACCAAGCAGGACGTCTGAAGCATTAGGACTTAATTACTTCATTAAACCTGAATATTCAAACTAAATAAATGTTAGAAAACAAACACTGTATAACTATTCAAGCCATTTAGAATTTAGGCTCGTCATTTGTAGATTTGGGTAGGCTAGGTGTGTTAACTAGAAAAACAGACACTATTTTTAGCCTCAACATTTAACTTGTGACCAGAAAATAATTTGCATAAGCAGCCTCGTTTGCTTCTGTACAGATCTGGCTGCGCCAGTAGTAGTAAATAACTGGAAAAAAAAAACCTCTTGCTGAAATTTGGCTTCTAGCTCTTCTTTCTCAGTTTGCGTCTGCACACTCAACAGCTCCTGCTGGGTGAGCTTTTCCTGGAAGGCAGGCCTCTGGATTAGATGTCACAAAGGAATTATGATAAGTGTGCTGTAAAGCCCATTAGTGGTTAGTTTTTTTTAGATAAGCAGTGTAAGTACCATGTTTTTCTTTTCCTGCAGCTGTGCTCCAAGCTGCTCCTTCTCTTCTCTCAGCCCCACCAGCACCTCCTGCAACAGATCGTTCTTCTGACTGAGAGCCATCAGGCTAAACTGCAGTTTCTCTATCTCTTCTTTGTGGTTTTGGAGGTTATTGTCTTTCTCAGACAGAAGAAAGTTCCTCTCTGCTTCAACAATTTCCAAATTATTAGCCAAATCTGTTATCTGCAACAAAAAAGTAAAACAAAAATAATTTAGTAGAGATATACAACTCAGGAGAAGAAACAAAAACAAAGCACAACTTTAACTTTTGGTCCAAAGAACACATCTTCTCTTGACTTATTTTCTCCAGCTCAGAGTTTAAGTTTCTTTGTTTATGTAGGTCATCTTTGACAGCCTTAAGAAATTCTTCTGTTGAGGTTGCCTTAAAACAAAAACGTAAAACTTAAGTCAGACACAAACATTCAGCTGTAGCTGAAGTACAGAAATAGAAAAGGTCATTAATATAACAAACTATAAATTAAGGTGAAACTCCTTAAAAGTGATGAAGCTCACCTTTTCTAAAAGCTGCTGTAGGTGCTCTTCCAACTGCCTCTTCTGCTCAGTGATAGTATGTACAGACGTATTAAGGTCTCCGATCTGTTAATACAGGCACAATGTCAGAACCACAACTGCATCATATCAATCCACAAAGTTCAGCTGCCATTGTATGCAACATCCCATTTAGAGCTCTCCACGTGACTGTTTTTAGTAGAGAAGGGATGTTGAAGCAGAAAGCCTTCAGCACACAGGCAGTAAAGAAATACAAACATGCAGTACTTGATAGTTTTTTGGTAGAGTGACATGTGCGATTAATCTAAACTAGATGTGAGCACAAGACTCATTTAAGTAACTAATTGATTAAATCCCAGATACAAGCAGCTGAAATGAGCTTCCTCCGACCGAACGCGAATGGCACGACAGGAGCGAGAGATTTACATGCTAACCCCATGTAAAGGCGTGTTCAGGAGTGAAGCAAGGCGAAGCACGCGATGCAACCGGCGCGATTAGGGCGAATAGAGCAAAGTGAAACCCGCGATGGATGCGCAGTGAATTTTACTGGTGTATGCTGGTGGTCCTTGTCCGTATGTTTAGGCACAAAAATGTTTATTATATTTAGAAAATTTGGACAGTACAATTTGGCTATTTTGTATATTGAGCTGAGATTTGTTTACTCACTGAAGACAGATGGGCAGGCGTTCTGGAGCGCGGATACAACTGTCTCTGTTGCACCCAGGGACGTCGACGCCGGCAGCATTGTTCGGCTTTCCATAAATAAAGCACCGTGACTTGCTCCATGCCGAGTTGAAATCGGCAAGCGACAGATAGAAGCTCCTCCTATTTGATGACGCCGAGAAGAGAGTGGAGCGAGTGAAGCGTCGTCGCCCGTTGGCCACGCGACTTGCTAGTGAAATGTCAGGCAAGCGACAGCAGAAGCTGGCTGCAGAAGCAGGCTCTTGGGACGTGGAATGTCACCTCTATGGTGGGGAAGGAGCCCGAGTTTGGTGTGCGAGGTTACGGCTAGACATATAGGGCTCACCTCGACACACAGCTCTGGCACCATTCTCCTTGAGAGGGGTTGGACACTCTTCCACTCTGGAGTTGCGCCTGGTGAGAGGCGCCGAGCTGGGGTAGGCATACTTTTTGCCCCCCATCTCGGTGCCTGTATGTTGGGGTTCACCCCGGTGAACGATAGGGTAGCCAGATAGGTTCTGACTGTTGTTTGTGCTTATGCACCAAACGGCAGTTCAGACTACCCACCCTTTTTGGAGTCCTTGGAAGGGGTGTTGGAGAGCACCCCACCAGGGGACTCCCTTGTTCTGCTGGGGGACTTCAACTCTCACGATGGCAATGACAGTGAGACCTGGAGGGGTGTGGTTGGGAGGAATGGCCCTCCCGTTCTGAACCCGAGTGGTGTTTTGTTATTGGACTTCTGGCCTTGTCATGGATTGTCCATAACTAATACCATGTTCAAGCATAAGGGTGTCCAGGACACCCTAGGCCCCAGTTCGATGATCGACTTTGCTGTCGTGTCATTTGGTCTGTGGCCGCATGTCTTGGACACTCGGGTGAAGAGGGGAGCGGAACCTTCCACTGACCACTACCTGGTGGTGAGCTGGCTCCGATGGTGGGGGAGGATGCCGGTCACACCCAAATGAATCTTGAGGGTCTGCTCGGAACGCCTGGCAGAGTCTCCCATGAGACGGAGCTTCAACTCCCACCTCCGGGAGAGCTTCAAACACGTTCCAGGGGAGGTGGGGGACACTGAGTCTGAGTGGGCCATGTTCCACGTCTCCATTCCTGAGGTAGCTTCCCGGAGCTGTGGCGCAAGGGTGTTGGTGTTTGTCGCAGCGGCAACCCTCGAACCCGCTGGTGCACACTGGCCGTGAGGGATGCTGACAGGCTAAAGAAGGAATCCTATCGGGTCTTTTTGGCCTGTGGGACTCTGGAAGCAGCTGATGGGTACCGACAATCCAAGCAGCATGCGGCTCGGGTTGTTGCTGAGGCAAAATCTCGGGCATGGGAAGAGTTCGCAGAGGCCATGGAAAACAACTTCCGTACGGCTTTGAGGCGATTCTGGTCCACCATCCAGCGTCTCAGGGGGGGGCAAGAGGAACACCACCAACACTGTTAACAGTGGGGAGGGTGTGCTGTTGACCTCAACTCGGAACGTTGTGGGTCGGTGGGCGGAGTACTTCGAAGTCCTTCCTCAATCCCACCGGCACGTCTTCCACTGAGGAAGCGGAGCCTGGGGACCTTGGGGCGGGCTCTCCAATCTCTGGTGCTGAGGTCACCGAGGTGACTAAAAAGCTCCTTGGTGGTAAGGCCCCGGAAGTGGAGGAGATTTCCCAGAGTTCGTTAAGGCTCTGGATGTTGTAGGGTTGTGTTGGCTAACGCAACTCTGCAGCATCGTGTGACCATCGGGAGCAGTTCCACTGGATTGGGAGACCGGGGTGGTGGTCCCCCTATTAAAAAAGGGGGACCGAAGAGTGTGTTCCAACTATAGGGGAGTCACAATCTTAAGCCTCCCTTGTTAGGTCTATTCGGGGGTTCTGGAGAGGAGGGTCTGTCGGATAGTCCAACCTCTGATTCAAAATGAGCAGTGTGGTTTTCGTCCAGGCCGTGGAACACTGGACCAGCTTTAAGGTTTTTCATTTTATTCATTACATTACTCTGAATGTTACTAAGCTAGCTTAGAAGAAAATATAATTACACCAAAAAAGGTAAGTGGCTGTTCGGTTTTGCTGGACTGCTCAAGTTGATTTGTGTCGTTATTTTTTGCCAACACTGTAAAACAGTCAGTTATGATTATGTTTAGCTACTTTGTTATGTTTTGTGGTATTAATAAAAAAATATTTTATTGAGGGGTGCACATGTAGAGTTGGGGACATGCATTTATCACTGGAAGAGAAATCAAACCTCAGCTTCCAGCATTTCTGTCTTTTTGTAAAGCTGTGTTCCAAGTTCCTGTTTCTCTCTCAGCATCGCCTGCAGCTGATCCCTCTCCTCACTAAGAGCCGTCAGTCTGCTCTGCAGCTTCTCCAGCTCCTCTTTAGAGCGCTGGGTGATGGCCGTCCTCTCAGCCAACAGACACTCTCTATCTGCCTTCAGACACTCGAGTTCCTCAGTCAACTTGTGAATTAAACAAAGCAAGGGAGATTATCGCTTTATCTAATGGGAAATTTGTTTATTTACTTCATAAAGAAACACATCTACTAGATTTGCAGATATAAAGAAAATAGTTCAAACATCACAGCCATCACTACTGTTTAGAAGTCTGTTCTACAGGAAGACATTGTTCTACCTGCTTCTCCGTGCCACTGCTGCTCTGCAGTTCCAACATCTGACTCCTCAGCTCCATGATCTCCTCTTCGAGAAGTTTTCTGCTCTCCTTTAACACCTCCAGCTCCTTCTGTTTGTCAAGGATCTGAAAATGTTTACATCAAGTCACAATGAGAATGAAACCAACAAAAGCATTCAGTCCCAGATTCAGTCTCCCACAAAGACAAAAACTGATTTTTTATCACCTGCTTTCAGTGGTGTAAAACAACCACAATATGTCTGAAAAGAAGGAAAAAGCTCACCAGTTTTTCATTTTCCTGAAGTACAGCTTTAATCTGGTTCACCTTCTTTCTAGCCTCCTCCTGCAGCTGAATCTGTCACACAGTAGAGATATGTAACCTTCTAGTTAGGAGTCAGAAGAACGGGGAAAAAAAACAAACTACACTGGACCAAATGAAATGGAACATTTAAGTTGAACCTGCTCATCTTTCAGTGGATTTGGGTTAGAGAGGAGCTGGTGCTGGAACTCACACTGCATCTACAAGACAACATAAGATCTGTAAAAACTACTATATGCCCTAGTGGGGACCAAGTTTCACTCATGCTTATGAAAATTCTTGACCTCTGACAAAAGCAATATATTTTTTCCAGATTCATCCGACCATAAATAATGTTTATTATGATTTCGCTACAGGGACTATCAACATCTGCATTTGCATTCACATGTTGAGCGCTAGCTTATGCACTATTTTACATAAATACTCTGACCAATGCTCAGATTGGTAGAATTTTGGGTCATGCCACTAGATTTATCGAAATGGGATTTTATTTGGATGCTCCCACTAATTTAGAAGAAAAAGCCAACTAAGCAACGCCTTATAGAGCTGTGTTAGTAAGAAACTTAACCATCTTATTAAATCATTGATATTAACACATTTATATATCACATACTGACCACAGAACTTTAGCCATGGTGGCCATTAATCAACAAAAATAACACCATATCAGCTGCATGCACATTGAAAACAGGGTCCACACTGCAGACGATCTGCTTTACTCTTCAAACAGCATCGTCTCTCCCCATTAGGGAGTTTGAATTTTTCCACATGAAAATACGAATCAGAATCAGCTTTATTGCCAAGTTTGTACATACAAACAAGGAATTTGACTCCGGTACACTTTGCTAGAGATCACGAATTTACTGTGTTTTTACCATTTCAATCTTTTCCTCCAACTGTGCTCTGAGCTCCTTCTTCTCCTCTCTCAGCCCCTCCACTATCTCCTGCAGCTGATCCCTCTCCTCACTAAGAGCCGTCAGTCTGCTCTGCAGCTTCTCCAGCTCGTCTGTGAAGGACTGAGAGTTGGCCATCTTAGAGAAGAGGCTGTCTCTTTCTGCTTGTGTATGCGTAAACTCGTCATGCAAAATAGCCATCTGTTTCAAATGGAAACAACAGTTAGAACATTAAAATGAGCAGGCTTTAAAAAAAAATCTCTAACAAAAGCCCTACCTAACTGATCGTTCTGCTTTGCCTGAATTGAACCAATATTAGGCTATACTTGAAATACAATAACAAAAAATGATCTACTTTTGGAAGCAGTTTAGATGTTTATTTTTACCTGACAAGTAATAAGTTCCAACAAATGAATCAAAGATACCTCGAAATACTTGGCGAGGACAGGGAGTAGCAACAATCTTTCAGTCTTTCAGATTTATTGATTAGTCCCAGACCAATTAATACCTAAAACTCTTTTGAATATTTAATCTTAGTTTTCCTCATCCAAATCACAAAGCACTAAAACCACTTCTGTTTGTTGTTTTGTACCGTCCACCAGGCCCTTACTCTCAATTTATAGATCAGTTTTCAGACCTTTTATCTGATTTAGTGTTAAATACAAATAAGGTTATCATAGTGGGGGATTTTAACATTCATGTTGACACTGAAAGTGATGCTATCTTAGACTCAATTGGCTTTGCTCAAAACATTAACAAACCTACCCACCTTTGTCTTCATTCTCTGGACCTTGTGCTGACATATGGCCCAACCAGTTAGACTACAAGCATGTCTTGAAGACATAAAAACTTGGATGACTTTAAATTTTCTGCTTCTAAATTCAGACAAGACAGAAGTTGTCGTCTTTGGACCGGAGTCTTTAAAAAAGAAACTGCTTAGTCAATCACTTAACCTGGATGGCATTAAATTGACCTCCGGTAATAAAGTAAAAAACCTCGGTGTTATTTTTGACCAGGACATGTCATTTAAATCCCATATTAAACAGGTTTCTAGGATTTCCTTCTTTCATCTCCGGAACATTGCCAAAATTAGAAATATCCTATCCAGGGTGACGCTTAAAAACTAGTTCATGCATTTGTCACTTCAAGGCTGGACTATTGTGATTCTTTACTGTCAGGATGTCCATAAAATGCAGCTAAAAGCCTTTAGCTGATCCAAAATTCTGCAGCAAGAGTTCTGATGAAAATTAAAAAGAGAGATCATATTTTATTTTAGCTTCCCTTCATTGGCTCCCTGTTAAATCCAGAATAGAATTTAAAATTCTCCCCTCCGCATATAAAGATCTTAATCATCTAGCTCCATTATACATCAGAGATCTGATTGTTCCATATATTCCTAACAGAGCACTTCGTTCTCAGACTGCAGGTTTACTGGTGGTTCCTAGAATCTCTAGAAGTAGAATGGGAGGCAGATCCTTTAGTTATCAGGCTCCTCCCTGTGGAACCAGCTCCCAGTTTTGGTCTGTGAGGCAGTCACCCCGTCTACTTTTAAGGCTAGGCTGAAAACTTTCCTTTTTGATAAAGCTTATACTTAGAGTGGCTTAGGTTATCCTGAGCTATCTCTGTAGTTATGCTGCTATAGGCTTAGGCTGCTGGAGGACATAATGACCACTTTGACTCTCACTGCTACATTCTCACACTACTCTCCAATTTTGCTGTTATTTCAGCTTTTATCTTTATGTTTTCTCTCTCTTTCCTCTTCCTAGAAGCTACACCTGGCCTGACTCTGTATCTACCTGTGACACCTTCCTGGAGGGGGGCATCGTCCAAGCTTCTGCTGCCAACAACTTAATGCTCACCTTCTACCGATGATACACTTGACCCTGTCTTTCAGTGTTTAACTCTATTTTTCTCCTAGACATAGCTACTTACTTAGCTTTTACTGTGACTAACTATGTGTTCTCTTTCATTCTCTAAACTTGAAAACTGGTTCAGAGTTTATCTGTTCTTTCTTCCTAGATGAAACCACTAAAGAAGCTACATCCATTAACATTTACTTTTCCTTCCCATAGAAAGTACTCCTAGATCAGTGCTTCTCTTTTCTTTTTCCTTCTCTGCTCTGTTCTCTCAAACCCCAGAGTCGGTCATGGCAGATGGCCGCTCACACTGAGGCTGGTTCTGCTGGAGGTTTCTTCCTGTTAAAAGGGCGTTTTTCCTCTCCACTGTAGCTACATGCTCATCCAGGAGGAGTGACTGCTGCGGATCACTGACTCGATGCAATCTGCTGGGTTTCCTTAGATAGAAAGACTTTTTATGCAATTTGAATAAATAACTGAATGTGACTGCACTGTTCGATAGTTAGGATTAATTGGAATGCATGTACCTGACTTGAAATCTGTATGATTCGATTGAATTGACTTAGCCCATTTTAAACCTTTTACACAATGCAACAGGAAACAACACTCTCCAATTATTTTCAACTCTGCCTTCCTCCCTCCCTGTTGGATGGAGTAAGGGGGAGTCAGGATTGGCCTCTAAATGGACAAACTTTATCAGTTTATTCTTTTACTAAGTACCCCTACACATGGAGTTTGGCCATTTTAGAATGGGCTAACACTCAGTAGTTTAATCTAACCTCCCCAACAACCCCGCATCATTCCAAACCCTTTGTGAAGTGCCTTGAGACGACAGGTGTTGTGAATTGGCGCTGTGTAAATAAAACTGAATTGAATTGTTCAACTACACTGAACAAAAATCTAAATGCAACACTTTTATTGTTCCCCCTATTTTTCATGAGCTAACCCCAAAGATCTAAGAATTTTAGTGTTGACACAAAAGGCCAGTTTTTCTCAAATATTGTTCACATATCGGTCTGAATCTGTGTTACTAAGTCTCCTTTGCGGAGATAATCCCCCTCACAGGTTTGGCATATCAAGATGCTAATTAGACTGCATGAATATTGCACAGATGTGCCTTAGGCTGGCCACAATAAAAGACCAGGACATGGTCAGGTTTTTTATGCATGCATAAATTAATTCATTTAGTTTTATCATGTAGGTTATCAGGATCTTGATTGTGGCTCATAAAATGGTTGTCGATTCCTCTGTAAGAAGTTGGTGAGTACTGGCAGGAACTGGAACAGGCTGACATATATGTCAATCCAGAGCATCCCAAACATGCTCAATGGGTGACCGCTGAGCAAGAACTGGGATGTTTTCAGCTTCCAGGAATTGTGTACAGATCCCTGGAGACATGCATTATCGTGCTGCAAAATGAGGTGATTGTCATGTTAGAATGGAATAACACTAAGCTTCGAGATCTCGTCAAGCTATCTCTGTGCATTCAAAACGCCATCAATAAAATCCACCTGTGTTTGTTATCCATAACATATGCCTGCCCATACCATAACCCCACCGCCACCAATGGGCCACTCGATCCACAACATTGACATCAGCAGTTTTCTGAAGTCATTCGATGCCAGACGTTATCGAATGTAAGCATTTGCCTACTGAAGTCTGTTAAAATGACGAATATTCAGTCAGGTCGAGACCCTGATGAGGATGACCAGCATGCAGATAAGCTTCCCTGAGATGGTGTCTGACATTTCATTGGTTATGCAAACTGATTGTTGCAGCAGCTTTCTGTGGGGCTGGTGTCAGACGATCTTGGACGTGAAGATGCTGGATATGGAGTTCCTGGGCTGGTATGGTTACATGTGTTTTGTGGTGATAAGGCCAGTTAGATGTACTGCCAAATTCTACCAAATGAACCACCAGCGCTCCACATGTAAATTCTAGTCTGCACCGCCATTGTCTTGTTTGATGACTATACAATAGGCCAATAGTGTCAAAAAAGAAAATCTTAAACAAACAATCAAAAAAACTAAAAATTAACGAGTTTTAAAAACTTTGCTTGTACCAGATAAAAGTCGTGCAGCAGTATTTTGAAGGAGCTGTAGAAGTGATAGGGAGGCCTGGCTAACTCCAATCAAAAGTTACAATAATCCTTTGCATGATGTGAAAAAACAGCATGGTTCAGTGTCTGTAGGTGACGACTAGACAGGAGGGGCTTGATTTTTGACAGTCCATTGGATTTTTCATGCAGGGCCTGAACAGAACCACTATGTTTTGAGAGGGAAATAGACTTTAGTTAGCATATAAATGAAAGGGCCTGCAATGTTAAAAAAAAATAAAATAAAATAGCACCAAGTGGCAGTGAATAATATGAGAAGAGCAGAGGACCAAGATTGAAGCCCTGAATTATCCCCCAGGTGAGGGCAGCAGAAGCCAAGGTAAAAACCATCCTTCATGACACAGAAACTCTTGTCAGAGGTAGGACCTAAACCACTGCAGAGCTGAGCCAGTGATGCCGACCCACTGCTCCAGTCTGGAGCTGAGAGTATTATGGTCCACTGTCAAAAGCAGCGGTTAAATCCATCGCTAAAAATTTAACTAAAAACGCTTAAATGAGCAGATTCAGCGCTGTGATACATTTCAAAAATCTGACTGGAACACTTTCAAAATGTTAGGTCGAGACCCTGCGTTCAGCTGGGTGTAAACAAGCTTCCCAAAAATTAAAACAACAATGGTAATGTATGTGTGTCGGGATGACAAAGAAGGCTTAGAAAAACTGATCACTCTGGAAGAGTTCATGTGAGCAATACAAGGGCTGCAGGGAGCTGCTCTTAGCTCCTTGAGGACAGAACCATACTGTGTCTTTTGAATAGTATTATTACATTAACAGTTTAACATTGTTTTTGCCATTTTTCTCTTGTTTCTGCACTGCTAGATAATTGTATCTCTGTTATCAAACTACAAAAATGGCCCGAAGCGGGTGGAGTGAATTCCTTTGTGACCTGGAGGGAGTGGGATATGAAGTGCCTCAACGACATTTAAAAGAGACTGCACAAAAGGAGTTGCTCTCTGACGCACCTCAGAACACGGGTAAAAGAGCGGCCTGTGCAGCTACAATAAGGAATTCAGACCAAAGCATGACAGTTGCGTTTTATATAGACCACACATGAATGATTTAAGTGTGAAAAGGAAGGATTTAAAAGCATGATGTGTGCCATTTGGAGGGGAGTGGACTTTTGTATGCTTCACCAGTGGCCCCCGTAGAAACCAAAATTATAGATCAGGATATTTTTGGATGTCCATTGTCACATGTTGCTTTTTGCTGTGGCAATTGAGTGACTATCCATTGTACTGCATACTCTGCCAGGAAATACAGGTATTATCAGAGGAGCCTGTGAACACAAAGTTTAACGTTAGGCTGAGGATCTACTGTTCTATGTTTCAAATCCACAGATGTCGATCCTAGCAATAATGAAGACCCTGGATAGCTTTGGTTTAATTTCAAGAAACAAATTAAATGTCAGTAAAAGTATGGCATTTCCAATTAATTTACCACTGGATGAAGAGTACCTTCAAAGCTTACCTACATCTCAGACCACTTTAAATACTTGGGAGCGAATGTCACAAAGTCTTTTAAAGACCTTCATAATCACAATTTCATCAGTTATTGACCCCTTAAACTTTGGCAGGGCACATTAATGTAATTAAAATGGCTGTCTTACCAAAAGTTGTGTTTTTGTTCCAGTATATACCATACTACCCTAACAAATCATTCTGTAAAAACTAGATGGGATAATGTTAGAATTTGTTTGTAATAAAAAAGTGGTCAGAATAAGAAAGGAATTTCCTCAGCAACCTAAACAATCTAGATGCATGGGTTTGCCAGTTAATATTATTGGGCTTGTAATTTGTGAAGTATGTCATATTGACTCTGGAAAGAACACCAATCTTGGATCCATGTAGAACCGAACTCCTGTACTCCATCCTTCCTTAGAGCCTTCATCTTTGCAGATATACAGTAGGGAGAACATATTTGATACGCTGCGATTTTGCAGGTTTTCCCACTTGCAAAGTATGTAGCAGTCCTTAATTTTTATTATAGGTACTCTTCAATTGTGAGTGACAGAATCTGAAACAAAAATGCATAAAATCACATTGTGTGATTTTTAAGTAATTAATTTGCATTTTATTGCATGACAAGTATTTGTAATTGCAAACAAAGGCTTCTGTACCAAATATTAAGTTTTGTTTTTCTGATGTATCAGATATCAAACGTTTCCTGTAGTTCCTGAGGAGGTTTGCACACACTGCAGCAGGGATTTTGGACCACTCCTCCATACAGATCGCCAGATCTTTCAGGTCTTGGGGCTGTTGCTGGGCAATACGGACTTTGAGCTCCCTCCAAAGATTTTTGATTGGGTTCAGGTCTGGAGACTGGCTAGGCCACTCCAAGACCTTGAGATGCTTCTTACAGAGCCACTCCATAGTTGCCCTGGCTGTGTGCTTCAGGTCGTTGTGATGCTGGAAGACCCAGCCACGACCTATCTTCAATGCCCTTATTGAGGTAAGGAGGTTGTTGGCTAAGATCTCCCGATACATGGCCCCATCCATCCTCCCCTTAATACAGTGCTAATGTCCTGTCCCTTTTGCAGAAAAGCACCTTCCTTAAGATCAATGATGCCCCCACGAGGTGAGATCTTGCATGGAGCCACAGACTGAGGGAGATTGATCGTCATCTTGAACATCTTCCATTTTCTTATAATTGGTCCAATAGTTGTTGCCTTCTCACCAAGCTGCTTGGCCATTTTCCTGTAGCCCGTCCCAGCCTTGTGCAGGTCTGCTATTTTATCCCTGATGTCCACACACTGAATCAAACAAACTCCAACCTCTCCACAATGGCCAAGACCAGAGAGCTGTGTGAGGACAGGTGTCTTTTATACAGATAACACATTCAAACAGGTGCATGTAATACAGGTAATAATTGGAGAAGAGGAGGGCTTCTTAAAGAAAAACTAAAAGGACTGTGAGAGCCGTAATTCTTACTGGTTGTTAGGTGATCAAGTGCTTATGTCATGCAATAAAATACAAATTAATTACTGAAAAATCACACAATGTGATTTTCTGCATTGTTGTTTCAGATTCCATCACTCACAGTTGAAGAGTACCTATAATAAAAATTAAAGATTTCTACATTTAGCAAGTAGGAAAACCTGCAAAATCGGCAGTGTATCAAATATTTGTTCTCCCCACTGTAACATCAGAATCTCCTAAAACTGATGACAATGCTGTGGTTTCTCACTCACTTAAAATATGCAGGCAAATTAGAAAGTGTTACGGCCTGGCCCCCGAATGACTGAGTCCTTCAAGAAAAACCATTTGTGTGCACCATCTCTCGGGAAAGTTGGGGAGTTGGGGAGATTACATTTTTCTTTATGTTCGCAGGAAGTAAATCCTAAGTTTCATCAAGAGGGCAGTGTGCGCCATAGGCCAAATTATGCATTACTATGATTGTAATATTTTACCACAATGTAATGGTCTTTATAATGTAATATTAGCTTTCATCCATCTTTTTAATTGCCATTTGTGTTTTATATTGCTGGTATTTTCCAGGTCTGCATAAATGGTTTAGCTTTTATAAATCCTATAAGAAATTGCATCAAAGTGATTTAATTATACACCACATAGCCAATGTATTCAATTAACAAATTAAATTTCAATTAACTTGTTAATTGAACTTTTAAAAAGTGATACAAAAACAACTCCACAGATATTGCAAGAATTCTGTAATTTCAGTGGAGTTGTTTTTGTATAACTTGTTAAAATTCAATAAAAAAAGTTAACTTGGATATCAGCCAAACGTCTGACAAAGCAGAAGAATCAAGGCCGGACTTCTTTAACAAGGGTTGAAGCACGCTTAACTTTGTTCAGCACCACACAGGAGGTCAAATTACTGTAAATGAAGTTAAAGATAAAGGGCCCAATAGTAGGAAAACACCTCTTTAAGAATACACTGAGGAACAACTTCACACGGTTTCAAACTGGTAACCAGTTTCTCTAAAGAGGAAGAGGAAACAGGCTCCCAGTGATCAAAGACAGCAGGGCAGGGGACCAAGATGGACAGGCCATGGGAGGGATGAGAAATACAGGCTCTAGTGTTAACAACCTTGTCCAAGAATAAATGAAGAAACTTGTCATAGAGTTTTCTATATGCTTCCAGAGAGACAAGTTCATGAGCATAGATATCTCTACTGAGACAGAATAGAACACATGATGTTTAGGTCACTTTGTTAAAAAAAAATAAAAATCTCTATCCAAACATACTTTACAGCAACACAAAAACATGAGGTTTTTGCATTTGCATAGAATTAGCAAATTGGGTCATTGTAAATTAGATTCTGCCTGCAGTTTGCTTAAAAAAGAAAATTTAACCAAACTTTTGAGAGACATGCAAAAAGTGCTTGAGGCATAAATTAAGATTTTCAGTGATGGATTACTAAAGAACAGATGGTAAATGGACTGAATTTATGTGGCACTTTTTTTTAAAAAGGGCCACATTCACCCAGCTGCACTACGACACAAACGCATTCATACAATAATAATCAGGTATATGAATGTTAGGGGTAGGATGCTGGAATCGAACCCAGAACTTTAAATCTCAAAATCACTACACTTCCAATTGAGCCACAGTTTTCCCAGTAAGGGAAAACCACTGGAAAGGTTTGATCTCTGTAAGGTAAGATCTCGCTTGCGTTTGATCCAAATTATAAGAAGACACCTATTTTGCTCTTGGTTCTTTTTGTCAGGACAAAATTTGATTTGAAAAAAAGAAAACTAACCATTTTGATTTTTTCTTCCAGTTCTGCTTGGAGTTTCTTCTTTTCCTCTCTCAGCTCTTCCAGGACCTCATGTACTTGATTTCTCTCTTCACTGACAGCAGTCACTTCACACTGCAGCTTCTCCATCTTTTCTGTAGAGGATTCTTTCTCAGAGAGCAGTTGGTCTTTTTCTGCTCGCACGAGCTGAAGCTCCTCTGTTAGATCCTTCATCTGTCAAATTGTGAAAACATTTCCTCATTAGACAAAAGGGTTTTTGATGGTTTAGGATTCTATAATTAGAGCTAAGAACCAGTGGAAAAAGGCTGGCACAATTTGTTAGCTTGCATGTCTGTAGAAGTTTTATTTAGATTACTACTTGGAAAGAGTAGACGTATGCCTGTGTATTTGGTATACTTACACCTCTTTGTAATTCCTCTAACTGTGAGCCCATTTCACTGGGATGTTTCTCCTGTTCACAGACTTTTTCAGATTTCAGAAGTTTGATCTGCTTCACCTGTTCACGGTTTTTCTCCAGGACTGTCCTCAGCTCCTCCTGATTCTCTATCGCCTGCTCAAGAGACAGGTTTTGGCTTTCTGGTTATTAGGTGCAGTTACAATGACAAACAGATATTTTGGATGCAAGATTTTTTTTATGAAAATGGCCGGATTGTTCATTTACCATCTCTACATTGTCCTGCAGGTCTTGTTTGAGCTGATCTCTCTCTGCAGTGAGACAGGCAACAACAGTAAGCAGTCTCTCTACCTCCTCTGTGGAGCTCTCACTGCCAGGCCTTGGCAAACCCATTCCCTCATCTAAAACATCTTTGAGCTCTTGTGATAGCCTCAGAATCTGTTTAAAGTCAGACAGAGAGTTGGGGTTACTGAGCCAAGGGGAAACAAAAGGAAGAGGAGAGAGCAGATTCAACAGTTCCTCACATGTTCCTTTAATTCAGACTCCTTCTCTAAAGAGATTGTCATCAGATCGGAGTTCCTCTGCTTTTGTTCTTTGAGCTCTTCTTTAACAGTCCTTAGGAGAATTTCAGTTTGTGTGTTTCCAGCTTCTTCTGCACGAACACTTTGTTTAGACATTAGGGCCTCCTTCTCTGCTTGTACACACCGGAGGGCTTCAGTCATCTGCTTCAGCTATTAACACATCATATTTAAATTACAACTGCTCATAGTCCCATCAGGTAAGATGACAACAATGCAATTTATTCATGCAGTACATTTTATCATATCCTAGTTAAAACCCAAAGCAGACAAAATTATTTAATTTGTGTGAATTCCTGAGTGATATGTGGAAAGGAGGAAATCCCCTCCAACAGCAGACCCTGGCTCGGTGAAAGCGGCCATCTGGGGATTTATCTAAAGCAGGTTATTACAACCAAGTGAAGTTCCCCCATATACTCTTAACGATAACATCTCCTAAAAACACCAAAGGTTGTGTTCACCTCACACAGAAACGCAGATGCCACATCAGCATGAGGAGCAGACATCAACAGGACTACCAATGTTGTACTGGGAAGTGGACTGAATTTATACAGCACTTTTTCTAGTCATACATAGTGTAGCACTCAAAGTGCTTCACATTATAGCCGCATACACCCAATCGCACAGACATTTATATGCAGATCGGGAGGCAACTTGGGGTTAGGTGCCTTTCATAGGGAAACACTGACATGAGGCTGGAGGAACCTGGAATCGAACCAGCTTCATATTGCAAGACGATTATTCCTTCCCTTGAGCCATTCACACAGTTTTGCACCATAATCACAGAAAAGAAATAACAGGGATAATAACAAATAGTCAAAAAAATACTCAGTAATGATACTGAAATTTGATAATTTCCTAAAACTGCAGCCAGAGAGTAGATTCAAGAAAACCCCTTTAGATTAACGGTTATTAAAGTGATTAAATAAAAATAAATAAATACACACACAGGTCCCTAAAGCAGTTACAAAGTGGCATAAGATACCACCATTTAATACAAAAACTGCAAAAGAATCAAGCAGTACAGAGACAAAATCACCAAACTGTGTAGCCCCAAATCACAGTTTTTAGCTCACCTTGGTGTCTTTCTCCTCCAGAGAAACTATAAGCAGACTCTTCTCAGAATCAGCTTGCTTCTGCTCTGCTTGTAGTGCATTAAGCAGCTGTGTTACATCAGCACATTGTTGGTTCAGCTCATTCTCTTTCCGAGCACAGGCTCCAAGTTGTGCTTGAATTTTAACATTTTCTGTCTTTAATGCTTGCAGCAGGGCTTTGAGCTGCTCAGCTTCCTGCTCACGCTGAGCCTGACCTGACTGTAGGTTGTCCCTATTCTTTGTAATAACCTGCAGCTCCTCAGTCAGGTCACCAATCTGAAACAAAAATGATATGAAATGTTATTATGTGGCAGTTCAGTAAGGACTCAGTATTCCAGTAGGCGACATCTATAGGATTCCCTTGTTTTGTCAAGCTTTCCACCTGATCTTTAAGTGTCTGAACTGGAGTCTGCTCCTCAAGTTGAGATCTTAGTTCCTTCTCTGCTTCAAGAGATATAGCCAGCTCTTTCTTCAGGCTGGCCACCGTTCTTTCAAGATCCACAGTTTCTAACAGATCTGGGGAAAGGCCACAGTTTAGAAATCCCCACTGACGTCACACATGAAAATCTACCAGCATCCACATTTTACGTTACTTTTTGGGACTTTGCCATCTAGCAGAGCATTGAGCTTTACATTTTCATCAAATGCAACATTCAGCTCTTTTTGAAGATCACTTTGCATTTTTCTGTAGCGGGACTTTTCCATCTCAAGTTGGAGACTTAGTGTATTCAACTCAGCTTCCATCTTCTCCTTGCTGGCAGTCAGGGTCATCTGGAGAGATTCAAATAATCATGTTACACTAATAATTTTACAATGCTTTACACCAAACCTTTGGAGCGTTTCCTACAGTACCAGTGTCCAGTTTCAGGAGTGGATCACGCCTGTGTGAACCCACCCTGAAACATACCAGAGAACCGTACTCGGCAACGCGCCACGGTACGAGAGGTTCTATATAACTGTTACTGATCGAAAAGCCGAAGAAGTGAGTCGATCCGAAAAACCTGTTCAAAATCCCTGCTGAAATCCATTAAAACCTGCTGACCAGCTACAAACACCGTCCTACTGCTGTTCTAGCGAATAAAGTTATTTGAGGTAGGACCAAAGATTTACATCCCTCAATAACAGAATAAACTATTTTTACTTCTATGTAATGAATTTCTATGTCAAATGTAACTGCATTTATTGCAGTTTTGTTGAACCTCTCTTTATCAAAACGAAGCTACCATAAAACCTTGATACTGTACGTTTGTTTGAAAGTGAGAAAACATTTAAAATTAGCAGGTGATCAAATAAATATTCCTTTTTGCACTGATATTGAATCCTGTAAATATAATGAAGGGGTAAAAAGGGCTGAATCATTTTCTGTTAGTTTTAAACATAGGTGAACGTGATATTCTGAAGTAAATACAAGAACTTCACTCACTAGTAGTTTTTTTTAACTGATGCAGTGTGTAATAATCTTCCCTAAAACAGAGCAAGAGAAACATCTCCCTCCATTAGTAAAAAAAAAAAAAAAAACATGTTTCATTGCACACTTTCTCTCCAAGATACAAATACCCTTTACATCTAGTAACCACCTGAAAAACAGCCTGCACAATAAATGGCAAAATTATTGTTAATGCAACATCACTGTATGCAATACACATATCATGAAGAACTGCCTAGGCTGCAATAAATGTTAGTACTTAAAAGCATTAACATTTTTGGAAGATAAAAAGGTGTTAACACAGAAAAGCACTAAAAACTGAACTTAGCTGGCACAATAACAAAGCAGGATGTGATGGCCAGAAGCTACTTATTCAATTAAAAAAAAAACATTTGTTGAGATTAGGAATAAGGAATTACACCCTTTCCTTTGGTAGCTGATAGACTATTATTCAGCTCTATCTTTGCCATGCAGCCAAAGCAATACGATTAACCCCGTATAGTTATTTATCATAAGTCATATAGTTAATGTAAAATTTACTAACCATAGCGCATATTTTCCTATTATTGTGGAGAACTAACATGGACACCCCTGATCCGCCTCAGGAGGAAGTCGGACCAATAATGATCAGTGTCATCTTTTAACTGGATGCAAGTAAGAGAAGGTGGGGAACAGTCAAGTAGCAACATAACCGTTAGCCAATATACTCAAAAAAAAAATTAATCCTAGATTACAACTGAAAAGATAATGTTATGAGTAATGTGAAAACACACACATGCTTTATTTTAACCACAGTACAAGTCATTTTCCAACAGGAAGCTGTCATTTGGTCTTAGATCAAGTTTAAATTTAGTGGCTAAGACCCTCTCTGCTTTTAAGAAAACTCTAACCCCCCCAAAAAACATGACATTACCTGCAGCTCATGACGCAGATGTTCAGATGACTCGATTGCCTTCTTCAGACTAGATATTTCGTTTTGTAATTCAGTCTGCAAATAAGCAGTAGTACAGGTGAAGAACAAATGCAACATTTTATCAGAGCACATCATGAAACAACGTGAATGGTTGTCATTACTCTGTTGGGGACAGAGTAGTTATAGAATAAAAATTAAAATTAAAATTAAAAAGGACCTCAAGTTCCTTCGTGAACTTATCCTCCAGACTTTTGAACTCGTCCAAATCCCTCGTCTCTTTCAGTTCTTGAAAGAGAGAAGCCTTTTCCTTCTCTAAACTTTGAGTGTGTTCTCGGATCATCTCCAGCTCCCATTTCAGACAGTCTCGCTCAGCAACAACCTTTTCCTGTGGAGCAGATTCCTAAATAGATCAATGTTAGCTTTGATATTAAATGAATTATTATATCCTCATTAAATAAGTCGCTTGGTTTAAAAGCTTCTGCTAAATGCAACAACATAAAATATGACAGGTGAACAATCAAATGGGCTTTATGAATCTATTGAAATCTTCAGCCAACAGATCAGAACTGACAAACTACAACACAAAAGGACTAATCTCCTTGTTTATATTAATTCTATTATTTTGTGCTTTCCCACCAATCACTAAACTGGAAAATTATGCCTCAGCAGCAGCAGCAGCAGCGTTGCCCTTCATTACCTTCTCAGAAGCCAAGGTTTCACACAGTAGAACACACTCTGCAAAGTCCTCTCTCATCTGGAAGACAATACATTAGTATTAGAGCTGGAAGTGTTAAGTTTCAGATACAAAAAAGTATTGTGATATGCAGTCATCTGTCAAAGCATGTGGAACCTTTTGAACATGAACAAGAGACCGGCTACGTTATTCAGGCTTCTGACATGTATAATAATAATAATCATCTTTATTGGTCATTGCACATGTACATTACAACGAAATTTGTCCTCTGCATTTAACCCATCCCTTATAGGGGAGCAGTGGGCTGCCATTGTGCGGCGCCCGGGGAGCTAAGGGTCTTGCTCAGGGACCCAGAGTGGCAATCTGTGGGATACGAACCCTGCCCCTTGTGTCCCCTCTGGAACACAAACCTCCTGCTCTAACCACTAGGCCACGTGGTGTTGAAAGGAATCCAGCAATGAAGAAATAAGCTCGTCTTCCTGCTAATATGGGCAGTTTACTTCAATAACATTGGAAGTAGAAGATTGTTATCAACTACAGTGTCCTGCCAGCCTTTGAGGATGAAAGCCTTACTAGAGCTAAAAGAATGAAATCGATGTTGGACCAGAGTCACAGAACTGAGGGGAAAAAAGCAAGCAAGCATTTGCTGTTACACTGATTGACGTTTCTGAAAGAGCGAGAAAAGTTGAGATGGAAGTACTGGTAGGTCATTTAAATGAGGACACTGGAATGGACACCTCACTTGTAAAGCTCGATGGCTTGTTTCCTAAGGAAACAGAAGGACTAAAGCTACAGAACAATACACTAACTTTGAATTACAAGAGACAGTCATGTATTTATAAGAGACTATATCAACAATATTAGATGGTCCTGAACTGAGAAACAGCAGACACCCCTCCCTGATACTAACCCCATTCACAAGCATGGAGGTAGATCTAAATGTGCAGTTTGTTAAAGCACTTTTCACTGGGCTAAGGCTTATTCTCACAGGGGACAAAACCTGAATGACGTACAGGAGTACAACTCTGTATGTCAGAGTCACATAATGAAAGAGAGATATTTTTGACAGATTACTTTGGTTCTCCAATTATCACTATTGCTTGCGCCTACTCTATGTGGACAAGAACGGCTGAATAGCCATGTTAGGAAAATACCTCCCAAATGAAAGTGAGGAATCTAAATAAACTAAATAGGTTAAAAATACTAGAGGTGGGTAGCAAGAGTAGCATTACTTCAATCTTTACTCAGGTAGAGGTAAAAAGTAATCATCCAAAGCATTATTCAAATAAGGGTAAAACATTTGGCGAAAGGGCAATTGAAGTACTGATTAAAAAGTCTGATTTAGTTTGCCCAACTTTATGCGATTAGACAGACAAAAATAAAGTGATGTGCAAATTCTGGTATTTTCAAGAACAAAAAAAAGGAGGTACAAACATAAACACTACAAAATAAATCCAGGCACAGCCAGCAAACATTGCAAAATATTTTTTCACAAAATAAAGCTTCTTAAAACTAATACTTAAATTTGGTAATGTACAGTTGTGCTCATAGGTTTACATACCCTGGTGGGATTTTTTTTTTTTATTTCTCAGAATATTATTGATTAGTGGTTGTGTGAAGCCATTTATTTTCAAACAAGTATGTTTACTTTAAAAAAAAATAAAAATCATAATTAAAACAGAAACTACCTGAATGACCGTAATCAAAAGGTTTTCCTACTGTTGTGATTTTGGCCTAATAATATGCGCACAAGTTGACATAAATGGGTCTGAATGGCTACTAAAGGTAAGTATCCACACCTGTGATCAGCTTGCTTGTAATCAGTGTGTGCATAAAAGGTCAGGGAGTTTCTCAGCTCCTGACAGAACCTTGCATCTTTCATCCAGTACTGCACTGACGTTTCTCGTTTCTGAGTCATGGGGAAGGTAAAAGAATTGTCAAAGGATCTGTGGGAAAAGGTAATTTAACTGTATAAATCAGGAAAGGGATATAAAAAGCTATCCAAGGAACTTAGAAAGCCAATCAGCAGTGTTCAAACTAATTAAGTAGTGGAAAAAGAGGGAATCTGTTGAAACCAAACCATAGGCAGGTAACCCATCAACAATTTCAGCAACTAACTGCCAGGAAAATTGTTCGGAATGCCATGAAAAACCCACAAATAACTTCCTCTGAAATATAGGACTCTCTAACGAAAAGTAGTGTGGCTGTTTCAAGATGCACAATAGGGAGGCACTTAAAGAATAATGGGCTGCAAGGTTGAGTTGCCAGAAGAAAGCAGCTATTACGCAAATGCCACAAAGTATCCCGCTTACAATACACCAGACAGCACAGAAACAAGCCTTAAATTTTCTGAAAGTAATTGAGCAGGTTTACCAGAGAAAATAAAGAACTTCATCCACAACAACCAACACACACTCCAAGCTGTCACAAAGGTTAAAGGGGGCAATACATGGTATTAAGAACTGTGGTATGTAAACTTTTGATCAGGTCATTTGTGTAGTTTCTGTTGTCATTGTGATTTAAAATGAGGAAACAGTTATTTGACAATTAATACCCTCACACGACCACTAACCATAAGGGAAAAAACTATTTGTCTCATCATTCATACTCTCTGAAAAATGGCAAAAAAAAAATTCCACCTGGGTATGTAAACTTATGAGTACAACCGTATATATGGTAGAACAGTACAAAGTACTTCCTCTGCCAAAATATACTGGTAACTACACCTCTAAATGACAACAGGTTCAGCAGATAGAAAATAGCGTTTGAAAAATACATACAAGAAGTTTCACTTTTAAACAAAAATGCACCTGATGCAAACCGGCTGTTTGTGTTAAAGGTTTTTTCACATTTGTCATTCAGTGAATTAACTAGAGGTGGGTTGAGCAGCCAGAAATTGAATTCAAGTAAGAGTAGCATTATCTCAAAAGAGCATTACTCAGCAGTAAGCAAAAAATACATAAATAAATAAAGAGAAGTACTTTTTTTCCAAGTAAATGTAACTGAGTAAAAGTTACATTTACCGGTCCTGTTCATAACTTTTATGGACAGGATTTCTAGACGCAGCCAAGGGCCGGAGGGGTCTGGTTTGGGGACCAGTGGATTTCGTCTCTTCTTTTTGCAGATGACGTGGTCCTGCTGGCCCCCTCTAGCCAAGATCTACAGCATGCGCTGGGGCGGTTCGCAGCCGAGTGTGAAGTGGCTGGGATGAAGATCAGCTCCTCCAAGTCAGAGGCCATGGTACTCGACAGGAAAAGGGTGGCTTGTCCTCTTCAGGTTGGAGGGGAGTTCCTGCCTCAAGTGGAGGAGTTCAAGTATCTCGGGGTCTTGTTCACGAGTGAGGGAAGAATGGAGCGGGAGATCGACAGACGGATCGGTGCGGCTGCCGTAGTAATGGGGGCGCTGTGGCGGTCCGTTGTGGTGAAGAGAGAGCTGAGCCGAAAAGCGAAGCTCTCAATTTACCGGTCGGTCTACGTTCCTACCCTCACCTATGGCCATGAACTTTGGGTCATGACCGAAAGACCGAGATCCCGGATACAAGCGGCTGAAATGAGCTTCCTCCGTAGGGGGGCCGGGCTCTCCCTTAGAGATAGGATGAGGAGCTCGGCCATCTGGGAGGAGCTCGGAGTAGAGCCGCTGCTCCTCCACATCGAGAGGAGTTTTATTTATTCATGGAGCATCAGGTTTGATGCTCCATGAATATTTCTACACATCGCTTAACCACCCACTCACCAAACACAGTTACGTCAAATGGTTGAAATGGCGAAACTTTGGCTATGTCTGATAAAATTGATGGACCCTTTTCTGGTTATGCTTTTTCTAACCTAACAACTACAGTAGTTGCAGAGAACATGCTTCACCATTAGTCTGCATGACAGACGGCCATTTCCTCGTTAATGCACTAAAATCAACAAAGTCTCTCAGAAATGCCTCTAACTAGAAATAAGCAGCAAAAAAAAAAATCTATCAATACACGAGGTTGAGCTGGTGTGTTACAAGACCGAGTGGAAAGTGTTAAAAATGAGGTCTGACTATTATCCCCTCTAAAGAAAAATCAAGAAAAAAAAACAACTTCTTGAAACCAGTGTTGGAACAAACCAGATGTTTTGTCATCTTCACGCTGCTGTTGGATAGTGAATGCATAAAGATTATTATAATAATCTTTCACTGACTTTACTTTTACAAAGAAAGGAGATTAGGATTTAGAAATCAATGTAGTGTCGTGTTTAAGATAGGCAGCTCTCTGTTGTATGCTTTTACAGTGAAAAAGCCAGATGTGTTACTCAGAGTTTTGGAAGTGGTGAAAGGAACATGGTGAAGTGTGAAGAAATAAAGTTGTCTTTCAGCTAATACAGAGTTTTATTAAGGAACAGCAACTATCAAGAACACTACACACTCAACATTATTGCTTCAAAGAAAGCACCTGTGGATCTATCTTTTTCCTACCTGATCAGATTCAGTATTCTTCTGCTTCTCCGACTGTCTCTCAAGTTCAGATACCTTTAACTCCAACATGTCAGTGGTTTCCAGCTTCTGTTGAGCTTTAGTATCAAGAATCCGCTTCAGTTCAGCAATATTCTGTTCAGCTGCTTGCACTTTCAACAAGGCATCCAGCTTTTGCTGAGTTTCACTTTGTAGCTGCATCTCCAGCCCTGCAAATCTTTGCTCCATGGTCTGCATTTTCTCCAAAGCCTCCAGCTTGTCTTTAACTTCATTCTTCAGCAGCACCTCCACTTCTGCCAGTCTTACTTCTGTTGCTTGCTTTTTCTTCACAGCTTCTTGTTTTTGCAAAGCCTCAGTTTGAACCTGCCGCTGCAGCTCTGCTACCTGGCTATCTAATATTTCTACACTAACAGCCTCCTCTCTCTGTTGACTCTCAATTTCAAGTTGCAAGTCCAGGTTAGATATTTTCTCTGAAAATCCAACTATTTGCTCAGGAGAGACCAAGTGTCTGGGGCTGGAAAAGATAAAAAAAATAAAATGTGACTTGTAAGAAGCAGGTGATTCCACAACTATAGTCATGCTAGCTAAACAGTTTAAACTTATGAACTGGGTTTGTGTGAGGTACTTATGAATAATCAGTATGCTATATGCCTTTATCACTTAGGTCTTTGTGATACAGATGTGATCTAGGAAAAAAAAAAAACAAAAAAAGCCCAACTGTTCCAAAACACACCTGTCTCCAAAGCTGCGAACAGTCACAGAGCTCTGACTCATCTCCATTTCATCTGATGGCTCCTCAGGAATCCCCCAGTGAGGATAAAAGTCCTCATCAGCTGTCAAAGCCCAGCAGGTCCATGTCATCATCAAACCATTCAACAATCTTTTAATCTTTCTCTTTGCATATTTAGATTTTCTGTTGCTCCGTACCTTCACTTAGATCTGTGGAACAGGAACGATCAGCTTTCCTCTTCCAGCCAAAAGTCATGTTCATACCACATATCCCATCATCACAGGCAGATAGATGGGAATGTTCGACCATTTTTCCTCCCCATGTTACCCTGCGCCTAGGCATCTAATGAGAGAAGAGTGTTTGTATGCTTGTTAACATGGACAGTGCAGAGAAAGGGGTGATTAAATCGATAGTTACCTTTGGAACATGGACGAGGTTGGAACTGGTGACAAGCAGTTTAGTAAGGTTCCTAATCCTGTCTTCTTGTTCTCTCCGGAGCTGATCTTTTTCTTGGAGCAACTGAGAGAGAACCTCTTTTTCTGTCACAGTGGTCTGTGTGACTGACGACACCTGTAAGAAATAGATGTACATGTCAATCCAAGAGATCCAGTGAAGGCAATTTTATCAAAGTCAAATCCAGAGTGCCCGGTCATTTTAGCCAATGATTCGTACCTCGTGAAGTCGACGCTTGAGGTCTACAATCTCATTACGATACCTCTTCAGCAACGCGCCATCATCTGATACCTCTGTCACATGAGGGTCATTCTTCATTTTCTTTGCAGTGCTGGCAAACTAGTAAAAAATAAAGTTAGAATTATTTTAAACACTGTAATGTCTCTTTGATACAGTGGTGTATATTTTGAGTTCTGATACAACCTTTATTTAATACTACAAACTTAAAAAACTACATTTCATTTTGGATCATGTAGTGTAAATGTAAAAGGCGATGTTCAAAATTGTACAATAAGTTATAGTATAATGGAATTAAAGAAAGATGTCCACCATAACATACCTGCAGAGTACTCAGGGTCTCATCTAAAGAAACAGGAGTGATGGTGCTGATGATAACAGTTTTAGCGTTGCCTCCCAAGGAGTTCTGCAGGATGCGGGTCAGTTTGCTATCTCGGTAGTTGGTAAAGCCCCTGGAGAATATTTACCAAGAAGCAGCATAAGAAATCCAGCAATCAGTACATAAGAAAAATAAAGGGATCATTGAGAAGGAATCTTAATGATTGTATTTAATGCAAGGAAATAAACTGCATTAGCAGAGTCACATCAAATTTATTTATTTTACACTGAAAAAGATTTCAGCACTTTGTCTGTTTTTTTTACCTATTATGTGATAGAAAAGTGAAAAATAAATTGGAGAAAGTCCTGTTGTTTGAATATAAACCAAAAAATAAATAAATAAAAAACCAAAGCTAAACTCTGCAAAGCTGATCTGTTAACATGTATACAACGAAGAGCAGGACAAACGGATTGATTAAGACCAACTTTCATTAATACTATCACTGTAACAACTTCAAGAGAGAATGCAATAACACAGTTTTTTTTTCTCAATACATCTGGAAAAAGGCAGTTAATCCTTTTTTAAAACCATATTTTCAAGGCTATAAAGTCAGAAGTTTGGGAATACAGGCCTAATTGAAGTATAGAAAGCATTAATGAAAGATTGAGAAACGAAAGGTATCTCTTTAAGGCATTGGACGAACACTGAATATTTATTGTTACTTACTTCTGGCTTTCATCAGTAAGTTTCTTGATCACCTGTCCAAGCGTAAACAAGCTGAGATTGATATTGCACCCTTCTTTAAAACGAGCACCTACGGATAAAAAAAAAGAAGAAAAAGTGAAAGCTTAATAAAAAAAAAAAAACACACCTCATGTGTAAACTCTGACTGAGTAAACCATGGACAAGGCTTAAATTAAAGAAACAAATCAACAGTTGGCGTCTATACCTTCTGCTCCCGTTTGACTGGCTCTCTCAGATCCAGCTAGATCCACTAAATTCTAAAAGACAAATTAAACTTGCCTTTAAAACTTAAAGAATAAATGTTGTTTAAAGACTGCAATAAAAAACAAAAATAAAAAAACGTACTAAATGGGAAACGATAATAGCTCCATCAGCATTTTCCCCGGATGCTGGATCACTCCTTTCCCTGCTTTCCAATATCTAGATAAATAAGTTAAATAATAATGTTAGAAAACATTACAGTTACAAATTCTCCATGTTACACTGCATTCAGAGCTGCAGGTTGCTTACCATACGAAATATAGTGTGTGAGCGGCTGCTCCGCTGGTTCATTTTAGTCTTTCCATAGTGACGGTTCTCTGTGGAGGCACAATATAGAAAAAAAAAAAAAACATTACACGCAGCTTGCAGTTAGCGCTACCCAAGAAGTACTAAAGAAAAAGGATAAGCTCTGACTTTCTCCCTTTCTAATCCAGGCGAGGGCTTGTGTAGAAGATGTAACGAGCTCCTCAGTCAGGTCAGCCACATAGATCATTTTCTGCACAATTAACACAAACCCACATTCATCAAGAAAGGAGGCCAAGCCTGTTACACATATTTACTGCAATGTTCCCATACTGCATGTAAATAAAGCTAATCTTTTTGGTCTCTGTAAGGGCTTTAAACAGTGATATGAAAACTAAACTTACATTGATTGTTTCCCGAACTTCCAAGGGTTTTCTTTTCCAGCTATCAACGAGCAGATCCGTCACAGTTTCATTGTATATTTCCATATAAGACACTCTGAGAAGGAATTCTTTGTTTGGAAACTTGAAAGGAGAAAAAATTGTTCAGCATAGAACTGTAAATGCACAGCAAACTGTAAATAGTTAAAAGGACTGAACTTGTCTAGTGCTTTCCAGTCCCACTGATCACTCACTTTTACAACATAAGTCTTATTTACTGAGCCACATTCAAAAGCTAACATTTATACATTTAAGTGCTTTGCCAAAGGGCACATCAACACATGGCAGGGAGGGAATCAAAGTTTCAACGTGCCCATTGCCAGATGACTAATCTCTCCACCAAACCACACCCACAGAGTCCTTACATTTTTAATAGTTTGGAAGACATCATCTACAGCCAAAGGAATGACTCCCGGATTACTGTCGCAGCCCATCATTGTGAACGTCTTTCCTGACGAGGTCTGACCGTAGGCAAATATTGTTCCTTTCAAACAAGTAGAGATACACAAAAGTGAATCGAAGAAAGCCACGCAACTAAAGTGAGTAGGATACAACTATTCAATTGGAATTCATTATATCAGCATCCCTTCATTATTGTCCCTGTGAGAAAATATGCTTTGCAGCCAGGTGAATAACAAAAAACACAACCACTCTACAACAGTTGACAAAACAATAAAAGGAAACTCAAGGAAAAACATCCGTACAAATATCAATCAGACTATCCATTACATACCATTGTAACCCTCAACAGTGGATACAACCAGAGGCTTTGCAATATCCTGGTACAGCTGGCTTGTAGATTCTTCAGCAGTAAACACTCTGTCTGTAGACAACAGAAAACTGGACAGTAAATTTGTGTTACTGGGTCAACACACAAACCATTTTAAAGCGGTTTATGATTTAAAGCATACCAAAATTAAAGCACTTGCTAGAATTTCCATCATCAATTTGACGAACAGATTTCTTATCAGTTTTCCAAAACAGCTGGACAGACTCTGCATTTTCTGAAGCAGCTCTTTCTTCCCTGAGAAAAGAATAGTAATAATGAGAAACCAAAACTATAGACCACAGAAAGACAGACAGCTTAAAAATTTACAGCACTTAATGTGGCAGTGGGTGGTAGCTCTGTTTCTTTCATTTTGATTTATTCTAAAAAAAAAAAAAAAAAAAACTAAAAAAAAAAAACTTTTTTCCTCCTATTTCTGGCTGAAACATTGTTTAATTCTGGGTGAATATTCCCTCTAGCATTAGATGATCTGCAGTTGGAAGGATTTTCACTGATTCATGACCATCTGATATGATGCGTAAACCTAGCAACAATATGGGTTTTGTTTAACATCCAGGAGCAGCCGATTAACATCTGAAAAGCTCAAATAATACATCAACTACAGCCCCAAATCCCACAGGAGTTAAAAAAGGAGGCTCCATGGATGGAGAGGGCAGGAGGACAGTAGAGAGAGAGGGGGATGAAGCACAAATCATCTCTTTCATAAATCATATAAGTCCATGTTTGATCTTTGGATGAACTCCAACCGTTACCCTTAAAAACCCTGTTATCTGTTTGTTGTGGCTGAAAGTGAATATAAAGCCTTTAGTAGGTATGTGGTGAATAACTACAAGTACCAGAATATAAATATTATACAATATTTTTTGCAGGAAATTTGACATAAATTAACATAGAAATTAATTACAAACTGTCTGCCACGAGTTTGTAAGAATAAAAATTAAAAGAAATAAAAATATTGTAATGCAGTACTGATGATCAGAGGACTTTAAATTTTCTATGTACATAAAAAAACAACATTTTCCAAAGTGCTCAGCGTTCACATTTAAGTTCCTAGTTTCTCCAATAAGTCTCCCAACATGTACACTGACTGATGCAAGTTTTTTTAGACTTTACCTCCAGAGAGGCCAGGACTGTATACTTTAAATAAACATATACATCATGATGCTTTCATTTCAAAAGATCATATAATATACATATTAAACCTGTCAAGTGACATGTATAGAAAGTGCATTCAATTGGGACTGATCAAAATGGGATAACAGTTTTGATTTGAATTAATTGTGATAAGGCTGATATAGGAAATGGCTCAATTTTTATGGTTTTCATCTTGAAATTCCTCAACAAATATGAATCAAACCTGTTTAATCGCATTTATAGAAACTGGGTTCTTAACCTGGACCAAAATCCACCTTGGAAAACAGTTCAACAGTGAGAGGATGATTACAAATCCACACCAGACCTAAATTCATTAGATGTAACATGACAGAAAAAAACCATTGCCACCAGCTACATATTAAAACCAGGCAGGAATATTGAAGCTCAGCACCTAATTCCCACAGGTTTGACCTCAGCTGCATCCCTGACCTTTTTCTAAAGACTGCCCCCCCCCCCCCGTCTGTTTTTACGTTTCCAGATTACTGTTAAGAGAGACAAGAGACCAATAAATGAACCCGACGGGGGAGAAAATATAACAGGGCTATATCAGGTGGTTAAAATGTATGTAAAGACATAAATATTTAAGATTTTTTTTGTAAATATAGTTGTATGGGAGTACAAAAGAAATAGAAGGGTTAGGAAGAGTACAGCAATAAATTCACATAAAAAAACTGTAAATAATTTATGTGGCGAGTAAATCATTTATCAGAAAATGTATTAATTTCTGCATTTTCTTTATTATGGCAAGACTGGTCCTACAGAGTTGGGGAGCCTATGATGGTCCCGAGTCGAACTTTAGAAATTCTACTAGCGTAACAGAAGCATAATAGAACCAGAACCTACAGTAACGATTCTGGGTTGGAGCTAAAAACTACCAGCAGCTTGTGTCCCGTATGAACAGCTCAGCAGAATATAAACCAAGACAATCGCAGTGCTTAATATGACCAGGCTATTACACAAGTACAAACTGAAGGAGAGACACCGAGTTAACCGTCAGCTTTAGATGAAGACGCGCCACCTCTTCTTGTCTAAGTGACTTGGTTTAGGAAAACTCACCTCGCAACAACAGGACGAACACGGACACAAACTTTAACAGCTGACTCTGCTGCCATGTCTTCTTGTTGCGGAACCACACAACTCGACGAACTAAGAACGGACGTTAGCATACCACTGTTCACTTCTACTGACTATCTGAACAATTTGAATACAAACATCTTTGATCTGATTGGATAACGTCATCACGCGGACTAACCCACACATGGAGGTGTGGGTAATAAGGATTTAATATTTGAGTATGACTGTTATCAATTATTAACACCTGCCTTTTAATATCAGATCAATAAGTTATATCTAAGTTCATAAAAGCCATAGTTATATTGATTATTGCTTTCAATAAATAGGTAAATATTATATGACTTAGCTGCGTCCAGAAGATGATCTGCGACTGACTTGATTGCGTCATAAGCTCGCGCCTGACGCACGTGAAAAAGACACGAGATTGTTTTATATTATTAGAGTGGACCGAAGCCGTTTGTTAGAAGAGAAAACATTGGATGGTTGGGTCTCACTGTTGGGCAACCTTTCAACGGAATACACGCTGCAGTTAACAATTTCTTTGATATTTCAGAGAAATGTCTCTGTTTCTTGTGAACAGGTAGGCATAACAGTTTGTCCTGGAGCATCTTGAGTCAGTTTCTAATTAATACCAGTAAAGCAGAAAGAAAACAAAATCAGTACTTGGTATATTAAAATCTGATTCAACAAATGTGACTTTTTGGTTTGTGAATAGGTGTTAAATATCGTAAACAACAAACATGGATGTATAGAAAAGTGTACAATCAGTCAAGGCCTGCATTTTGTTAAAACATGAATGAATCAATGTAGAGCTAAGATCCCACTTCTGTAGTAGTTGTGACATCGTTGTGTTGATCTTTTTTAGGTACCTTGGAGACAATGAGGATAGCATCATCTCCAAGGAGTCCCGTTCCCAAGCGTTGCTGACCAAACTACAGCAGAAGGTGCAGCAGAAGCAAAGACAGAGTTTAACAAAACAGAGAGATTGCATTGTTGAAGAACGAACAGAGCAGCAGCAAGTTACAGCAATCACCAGCCATGAGAGACCAAGCAATGGAAAGCATCAACACAACAATAAGAGGAAATCAGAAGTGGGAGTTCTGTGTGATACAGATGAGAACTCCAAGTCTGTGGGAAAAAAGAAGAGGAAGGGAGGTGCAGATAAGAAGCAGAAGAATCAGCAGTCGGGTGGGATTTTCTTCTTTTCTCTATATGCTTTTAGATTGACGCATGTGAATTATATGTCTTTACCGCTTATTTTAAGTTTGAGGCATTCATTACCACTGAGTATATTAAATATATGTTTTAATAAATCATAGTTTGAAAGCAAACTGCGAATTATAAAAGGCTCTTGACAGTAAATATAGTACTGTGCAAAAGTTTTAGGCAGGTGTGAAAAAGTGCTGTAAACAAAAAATGCTTTCAAGAATGGAAGGGTTAATCATTTATTTTCATCCATCAATAAAACGCAGTGAATGAACAAAAGAGAAATCTAAATCAAGTCAATATTTGATGTGACCAGCCTTTGCCTTCAAAACAGCATCAATTCTTCTAGCTACACTTGAACACAGTTTTTAAAGGAGCTCGGCTGGTAGGTTGTTCCAAACATCTTGGAGAACTAACCACAGATCTTCTGTGGATGTAGGCTTTCTCACATCCTTCTGTCTCTTCATGTAATCCCAGTAATCCCAGACACACTCCATGATGTTGAGATCAGGGCTCTGTGGGGCCAGACCATCACCTGCAGTAAGTCTTGCTCTTCTTTACGCTGAAGATAGTTCTTAATGATTTTGGCTGAATGTTTGGGTTTGCTCACTTAGCATTTAGTAAATTGATAATAATAAACAACCATTTTTCTGAAATCATTCTTTGTTTACAGCATAGATCACACCTGCCTTAAACTTTTGCACAGTACTATACATTATAAAATAACTCTAGTTTTTAAGATGGCATCTGTCTGATGCTTTAGTCTGTAACCAAAGTGTAATAGAACCAGAACATCTCTAAACATGTTTGCTTCTTCATCTCATCTATGGATGGAGAAGGTGCCTGTCTGTGGTGAAGCTAGTTGGTGGAAGTAGTTAGAACATTTATAGATGAAACAGAAGACACACCCAAAAGGTATTAAATGTTTTGTTGCAGATTAATTACACTGTAATGTTTCATGCTGTTCTTTCTTGGGTTTTTTTTTTTTTTTTGGTTTTCTTCCTTTTTGTGTAGCGTCTGTTATTGTAAACCTTTATTTTGTCTTGTCCTTGGATTTTAGGTAACTCGGTGGAGGGTGTTATTCCTGAGAGTTTCAGATGTGAAACAGAGGACT